>JAAXYX010006143.1:0-10060 GCA_036851915.1 Ptenothrix huangshanensis
GTCTTGAATGAGAGCGAAATGATGAACGATGAAGGCGATGAAGGATTTTTGGATTTCCACTTCATGTACATGGAGATGAAAAGCAGACCCTACTAATACGAACGCACTCCTTGATTTCACTTTGCACAAAATACAGAGGGTTTGGATGAAACCCATTTATTATAGATGTACTATCTATGTGTACGTAATTTTATAATTATATTGGCTGACTATATATGTAGGTACATACCTAGTGCAGTTGAAGGGAACGTGGAAGTAATAGTCTACCAGTAGTGCGAAATCAGAAGCGAGCTGAAGTACCTTCACTTTGTACATTTCGTCGCAGCAACAAAAGTGTAGCTAAATGTGTGTAGGTAGGTAGGTACGCTGTAAAAACTAAGCTATATCCTAATTCAGGAATGAGAATGAAAGATTTTTCAAAACGTCAATTTTTTAATTTTGAAAAGCTCCTACTTTTTGTTTTATTGCGTTTTTTGATAACGTCGTTTTTTCTTTTATTGTGTTTTTCGTGCGCCTACTTTTCAAGTTTTACTCTTCTTCAAAACGTCTATTGCCTCTTTTTTACGTCTTTCAAAAAGATTTTTAAAATGCTTTTATGGTTTCTGCAAACGTCCATTTTTTATTTTGTAGCATTTCAAAGTGCCTATTTTTTACGTTTATTGAAAACGTCTAAGCTTCTTCTTTTTTTGTTTTTTTCAAAACTTCTATTATTTTTTTGCGCTTCTTCGAAACGTCTAATTTATTTATTTTTACATTTCCAAAACGTCTAATTTTCATTTTACGGTTTTTGAAACCGCCAATTTTTATTATTTTGCAATTTTTCAAGCCCTATATTTTTTATTACGTTTTCTGAAAACTTTATGTGTCTCTTTTTTTCGTACTTCCAAACATGGGTATTATTTTTTACTTTTGATGTTTTTTGAAAACGTCTTTTTTCTAAACGCATTTTAGAATGTGAGATGCGTTTTAAATCATCATTCAGCCTGTTTTAGATGTATTTTTTAGTAAACTTGAAATGCATCCCGAGTTCCTAAATACTCAAAATATGAGTAGTTTTTTTAGTGTGTTGGATTCTTCAGCTTTTACAGTGTACTAGATAGTTCAAAGTAAAAGGTACACTGAAGAAACTTTATTTAAAACATACCATTGTACATAAGAGAAAACGTGAGAGAAAAATAAGTACATTGGCTGTGTAGAGGTACCTATTTATTATAATATGCATTACTATAACAACGATCTGTTTCTGTTCTACAAGTAGAATAATCGTCTTTTCAAGATAAAAGTGCGGAAGTGAAAGGAAGAAACTGAGAGACATAAGAAGTAGAAGAAAATAAAATAAAGCTAGAACAAAATCCAAGTAACCTATTGTAGATAATAGAAGAGAACTGAACTCATCCTGTGTGAAGGAATGATATTGGGAAGGTGGTGCAGTGTAAAAACAAAGAAAGAGGAAGAGAAAGTGACTGACTGACTTGACTTACTTGAGCATATCGACTCCCTGCTGGAAAGACTTGACAGGGAACCTTTGAATGTGTTCCCAGAGGAGAGCATTCTCCCGTTTAATATACCAATCTGTGGCTGAATGCTTCACAGCTGCAACCCTTTGTGACAAAAGCTGCACAGTTCACGTTCCNAGCATATCGACTCCCTGCTGGAAAGACTTGACAGGGAACCTTTGAATGTGTTCCCAGAGGAGAGCATTCTCCCGTTTAATATACCAATCTGTGGCTGAATGCTTCACAGCTGCAACCCTTTGTGACAAAAGCTGCACAGTTCACGTTCCACGTTTAGCAAGCATTCACATCCAAGTTCCATTCACATCGCCAGCCATCAGTATTTTCCCACACATTCCATTATTCCAGTCCCAGCATCATTGTCATTATCGTTTTCATTTTCATTTTCATTTTCATTTTCGTTGTCATTTTCATCAACGTTACGTTTTCATTGTGATTGTGATTGTCAAAGTCGTTGTTCCAACAGCCGTTCCGGTAACCGGTTTTACAAGACCAACAATCACAATTAAAGTTTTAAATTTCCCGCGGAGCACATAACACGTTTAAAATACACAAACACAAGGATATATGAAGGACACAAAAAATACAAGTCCCACGTTTAAAATCACAAGGACAAGGATTTAGGATATGAAAACACACAGGAAAATCGTCATAATCGTTGGAAAACATTTGTCGTCGTCATCATATCCATAATCATTGCGTCGAGTTTGTATTGTTATTAACGTATGTATGTACGTTTTGATGATCGTTCCATTTTTTTCCATTCATTTTTTCCCAGCGGAGCAAAGATGATTATTTTAATTTGGAAAGAAAAGAGTTGATGGTTGAAATTTTCATTTAGACCGTTCCACCATTTGTTTGATCATCAGGAGAACAGGATGATCCACATTATAGAAATCACAGTCGCAGTCACAGTCACAGTCACAGCCACAATTTTTAGATTGAGGTTGAAGTTATGAGAAGGAGAACGGATGAAGTAGTTAATATAATATGAGTGTAGACCAGCGACGAGGACGATGATGACGAAGAACATTCACGGGTTCCGATGTTGACATTGGTTTTGGTGTTGGCACGTAAGTAGGATGTTCATGAAGACCGAGACAAAGATGACGACATTTGGATTGAATGACAAAAATTCATTCCCCAGAGAAGTGGAAGGTCCATGTCCACGCGTCCATGTATATGACGGCAGCGGAGACGAGAGTAGAAAACAAATAAAATACACAGAAGACAAAAATGAGTCGGGTTACAACAAACATTTATTTAATGACTTGATTCTCCTGTCTTCACATTTTTCTAGAAGACTCTCCTCAGGCAGGGAGACTAAAGTGGAAGGAAGCCTCTCTAGTACCTATACCGACTAGTTTTATTTAGTTCTCTATATATATAGTAGATGTAGATAGCGTCTATTTTTGTCCTCCTATTCTGCTCTCCTATACGTATACATACCTACATGTGTAATAGACATGCCTAACCACAAACTCTAGATATAGATATGTGGGCACACAGAACAAAAACCGACGATTAATTGCACATTGTACAAGTCTTCCTAGTCTTTAGTAGCGTCCGCAGGATTTTTTTCATGTAGGCCTGGAAGAAAATTGATCCCTTCTAGTGTAAAATTGAATACAAATGCAGCTTATCTAGTGCAAATTATACAAAACTGCGTCGTTTTTGAGTAAATTTATAAAAAAAATGGCGTCGTTTTGTGTAAAATTAAAAAAAGAACTGCACCTTTTTTGTGTTAATTATAAAAAAACTGTCCTTTTTTGCGAATTTCAAAAAATTGCATCGTTTTCGTGTAAATTCAAAAAAAACTGCACATTTTTTGTGTTAATTATAGAAAAAACTGTGTCCTACTTTGCGAATTTCAAAAAACGGCGTCGTTTTTGTGTAAATTCAAAAAAAACTGGACCTTTTTTGTGTTAATTATAAAAAAACGCGTCCTTTTTTGCAAATTTCAAAAAACTGCGTCGTTTTCGTGTAAATTCAAAAAACTGCACCTTTTTCGTGTCAAGTATAAAAAAAATTTAAAAAATGTCTATTTTAATGCAATTTTTAGAAAACGCGTCTTTTTGGGGGATTTTAAAAAAGCTGCGTCGTTTTGTGTAAAAAAATGGTGTTAATTTCGTGCAAATATTGAAGAAGGCAGTGCACTTTCAAAAGTACTTTGTTTGTCTAGGCCTACGTGGCCTACGCGTAGTTACGCTACTTTTATTCTTTCATACAATTAGTATGAGGATATACTGCAATGTAATTATGTGTATACGTAGACTAAAGACGTTTGTTCAAACGCCATGCCACCTTCCTAAAGCTAATACGGAGACCTCTTAATTTACCTTCATATTTCATTCAATCTTCTCTCCTTTTCTTTTCTTTATAGATATTACAGCGGTATGTCACACAATGTGCTAAGATGTCTGTCTGCACATTATAAATCAGGGCAAACCAGAACGAGGGATATTGAATTCCCTTGTCTTTATTTATTCTTTGTCACGATCTACCTGCATTGTTCTTCCTCGGACACTACAACAAATATGTACGTGCATCTATGTACTACTGTATATGTACCTAGAAATCATTCCAGTGTCTGCATTTATCCTCTGTCCTCCTATGGATTGTGGTTGCAGTCAAATAAACGAATTTGATACATACTATTTCCTACACTGCAAAAACTGGAGAGTCTTTAAAGGGAAAAATGCATGTACGACGCCAAAGAGTTAGATTAGTTAGGGTGCATTTTAAGTGCATCGAAAATTGCAGCAAAAACGCGTGCTGGACTGCCAGAAATGGTTTTTGTTAGCGTTCAATTTTCTCAGTATACGCTTTTTCAAAACACATTTTTTTCCACTTTATAAAATTCTAGTCTTATTTTCAGTTTTTTAAAGCGTGGATTTTGTCTTTTTTACTTTTTTTGAAAACGGTTTTTGAAAACGTGTTTTTTCATATTTTGCGTCTTTTAAAACGGTGGTTTTTTGTTTTTAAGGTTTTTTGAAAACATGCAATTTTTTATTTTTGACTTTTTGGCATCTTTTTTCATTTTTTGCAATTTTTTAAAACGTGAATTTTTTTATTTTTAAGGGTTTTTGAAAACATGCATTTTTTATTTTTAAGGTTTTTGAAAACATGCATTTTTTATTTTTAAGGTTTTTGAAAACATGCATTTTTTATTTTTAAGAGTTTCTGAAAACATGCAATTTTTTATTCTTACTTTTTGACATCGTTTTTCACTTTTTCCGTTATTTTATTTAAACTTCCATTTTTTATTCTAAAGGTTATTTGCAAGTACATAACTGTTTTACTTTTTTCAAACCGTCTATTTATTATTATTGACTTGTGTCCAATTCTTCTGTTTTCTACTATTACGCACAAAATGCAACTTGGACAGCGAGATGCGCTTTAGTGGTTTTAGAAGAAGAACTCACAGTTAACTTTAGATACAATTATGAATTATTTTCAAAGCTTTTAAGCTGAACTTCAGATGCATATTAGCTGCCTTAATAATTATACTAAATCATAGTAGGTTTTTGACGTTTGAGAAGCACCACTTTTTACAGTGTATGCCCATACATATCTACCTACGTCCATGATTAGGGATGTTGATGTGATATCGGACGGCAGTAAGAGTAAGCTCTTCTACAAGACTGCACTGTCAGTTCAAGTCCATTGGGGATATTACAGAGGCTACAAAGATATTTATAGGACGGTGGTTCTGGCCTGGCCCTGACCAGAGGAAGCAACTCCTAGTAATTGACATTTTGGATACAAGCCTGGAAAGAAATGGCCTGGCTCGACATTGCATGGCATGGAATTATGGTACGGCTTTACTTACTACAAGCAATGGTACTGTTTATTCGCAATCTCCTTCACGAATATTAAATTACTGGAATAATTTCACAAACTTTTGGCCACAGCTTTGGCTTTGACATGGCATCCTTTTACAACAAGCAGCTGCATGTGTACATACTAGAATTTCCAGCATTACATTTTGATAAAGTCTGCTCACATATTTACATAGGTACACTTATTAAATTACGCGGTTCAACATTCACTTTATGACCTCATTTGACTCCAGCCACCTCCCAGTCAAAATATAATTATTATACTTGAATAATTTCACTAAATAAAATATCAGCTGCCAAAAAACACTTTCAAAAGCAGATAGACATCCTCCGATCAATAAACCAGTCCGAGCTTTTAAGCCATTTAATGCATAGTTCATTATTCAAACTGCCATTAATTAAATAGTAGGGATAATACACTCGTTTGTCTATTTGCATCGCGATTCCCAGCGAAGCCAACGCCAAAGTGAGAGTCAATAGTAATACATTGTAGCATGGCTCCAAGTCCCTAGAAAAATGTAGTATTTGCAAAAACTACGGTCGAATAGATTTTTGTTACTTCTACTACAATGTACACTGCAAAAACCGGTGCATCTAAAATGCCAAAAATCTGTATTTAATATGGTTGCAAATACAAAGTATATAAATGCATTGGAAGTGCATCTAAAGTGCATCTCGTAGTCCAAGTTACGATTTTAATACATTTGTACTTAAAAAAGAAAAGTTTTAAAAATACTTAAAATTACAAAACTAATAAAAATTTATACATACAAAAATAACAACGCGTCGTTTTGAAAACACGCAAAAAAATAAAAAAAAATATACGAAATAAGTGCGACATAACAATCCAGACGGTTTCAAAAACCGCAAAAATAATAACATAGACGTAAAATGGAAGTTTTGAAAAACCGTAAAAAGGAAAACTAAACCATTTAAAAAGTAGAAAAATAACAAAATTAGTTTCAAAAAACCACAAAAATAAAATAAAATAGACGTTTTGAAAATCTCTAAAAATGAAACAAAATACATTTTAAAAAAGTAAATCCACGACATTGTTATGAAATCAGCGTTTCGAAAACCATGAAAACCGAAAAAAAGGTCCATGTAAAAAAACGTAATGAATGAAAAAATGGTACTTTTAAAAAGTTGCAAAATTAACAAAATTAAAGTTTTCAAAATTCATATCTCGCAGTTCAAGATTTGTTTTCCCGCGCTTGTGATTGTGAGGCACCAAAGATGCATTCCTCTTTGGTGCAATCTGCTTCAATCTCCGGTCATAATTACACTGCATATTTTTGACATTCTACATGCACTTTTTCCCTTTTAAAATTCTTTAGTTTTTACGGTGTACTAAATGTCTTTGCCCCAATCCAATGCTTTCTAGTCCAGGCTCCAATCCACTGTACATAATATGCACACATACATACTATTACATACCCGCTTTTCCAAGTTTCGTGAGAAAAAAGCCGAAACTAAAGACAGACTGCTGACTGAATAAACTGAATTAAAATTCAAACGACTATCCGTCTATCTATATTTGGGCTATTGAATGCACTCAAAAAGAATAAAAGATTAGGACTCTTGATTTTGGCAAGTGTAGGGTTGTGAAGATAGAGCAAAAGAGTGGGAGAGAGAGAGAGAGGCAATTAAAGTTCAGTTGAGCAGAAGCGGATTGAAAAGACAAGGCAAGGCATAGAAATAGTATAAAGGCCTACTCTCCCATCACATGAAATCACAGACCCAGCTTGTTTGCACTGTACAATAGGAACATTATTACATCTATCCCTCCTACAACATATGTATCTGTCTGGGCTGACTGACTGACTAACCAGAACCAGAACCAGAACCAGCCTGGAGCCTAATAGCAGTGAAACCCCAAATATTATTCTTAATGGTCACGGTCACATACAAGCGGCTTTGACTTAAAAACTTCTTAAGACAATCGCAATCAAAATCCTACGTGTTTTACACATTTCGCTACTGAACGATGCGATGTGATGCAATGGTCTAAAAAAGTCCGCTAAAAACCCGCATTTAAAAAAAACTCTGTACCTACGTAAGTACAATGATCCGTCAGATATGTATAGAGTCTTCTCTACAGAGGCGTATCTGGGGTGGGTGCTGAAGCATCCAAGAATTTATGGAGCAATTAAACCTTTTCAAAAACTGTAAATTAGAAAGCTAAAGTAGAAAGACACCCTTTCAAAAAGTTTTAAATGAAAAAATTACGTCCTTTCAAAAAACGTTAATTGTGAAAATTAGTCCTTTTCAAAAAGTGTTAATTGAAAAAATTGAGCCCTTCAAAAAATTATAAATTGGAAAAATTGAGCCTTTCAAAAAAATTATAAATTGGAAAAATTACGTCCTTTCAAAAACCGATAATTGCAAAAATTATACCTTTTCAAAAAGTATTAATTGAAAAAATTGAGCTCTTCAAAAAATTATAAATTGGAAAAATTGAGCTCTTCAAAAAAATTATAAATTGGAAAAATTACATCCTTTCAAAAAGTTATAAATGGAGAAATTATGCCCTTTCAAAATGCGTTAAATGGAAAATTACGTCCTTTCAAAAATCTCTAATTAGGAGGTTTTAATTGGGGGGATTACACCCTTTCCAGAAGTTGTAATTACATAATAAAATCTACCATTTCAAAAAGTAATTTTTGGAAAATTAGATTCAGTTCAAAAAAAATATTCCCTGCAAAATTGTGAGCCTTCTGAAGAAGTGTTGATAAGCGAAAATCACACCCATTCTCGAAGTTTTACTTGGAAAAGAAAGACCGTTTCCAAAAGTGTTAATTGGAAAAATTGCACTTTTGTAAACATTTACTTGAAAAATTAGAATTATTTATTCAGAAAAAAATCAATTTTAAAAAATTTGTTAACACAACATTACATAACACACCCTGAAATTCCAAGGTACGCCCCTGCTCCTCTTCTCTCCTCTCCTTGCTACTAAACTTTCACTCCAAACCTAAATTCCGCGTAGCTTAATCCTTACTAGAGACGGAGAGGATTGCAAAGTGCATGTAGGTTCCTGCGTACGAACCTACATACGTCTACTAGATACGTCCATGGGATGGGAAAATCAGAATCGAAATCGGAATGAGAAAATGAAGACGCCATTCGGCACAGTAAAAAGATCAGAGTAGATTAAATGAAGAGTAAGTAGACACCGAAATGGTGGGGAACCACGGATTAGATTTCTTTCCTAAAATTAAATTCTTCAACGAACGCCCCAAATCTTTTCAATGTACATACATATCCCTTCCATGTAACTCCAACCACAACCACAATCCTCTGTATGTAGGTGTAGATATAGAAATATTATCTAGCATCATAGTTACCAAAGACCTAGTCCAAGTCTAACTGAAACTTAAAGCTACATTACTAAAGTACCTATTGCTAAAGGATTCCAAGTGAATATCATCATAATCACTATTATCATAGTCATTACCATTACCGTCTTTATCACAATCAGTCTTTGTTATTCACGTAAAAACCTTTCCCATCAAGTTGATACTTGTTTGATGTTTGGCGTACATTTTTATGGAATCAAAAGTAACGTATAACGTAAAAACTGAAGCATCTAATACACTGAAAACCTATTCGCATTTTAAATATTAGTACATATAATCCTGAAGGCAGCTTGAATGCATTTAAAGTTTCTTTAACGTGCGTCTCGCAGTCCAAGGCGCGTTTTAAATAATTACACAAGAAAAAGAAAAAGAGAAAAATACGTGTTTAAAAACGTAAAAAATAAAACTAAAGGTTTTAAAAATGCAACAACTAAAAAATTGAAAATTTTCAAAAACCATAAAAATAAAAAGTGGGCATTTCGAAAACACGCAAAATAGAAAAATTCGACATTTTTAAAACGCGCCAAATAGCAAAACTCGACGATTTAAAAAACAGTGAAAAAATAAAAAACGTTTTTCAAAAGGGTACAAAAAATATACGTTTTGTAAAAACAAAAACCGAATAAAAAATACACGTTTTGAAAGCCAGAAAATTAAAATGTAGACATTAAAAAAAAATCACAGGAGAGAAAAAAAACACGCGTTGAAAACAGCTGAAAAATAAAAATAAAGGTTTAAAAAAAGTGCAAAACAAAAAATTGGGAGTTTCTAAAAGCAGTAAAAATCAGAATATAGTCCTTTGAAAACACGTAAAACAACAAAAAATAAACGTTTTCAAAGGGAGGTAAATAACAAAATATTACGATTTCAAAAATCGTATAAATAGGAAATAGATTCTTTAAAACAAAATAAAAAATTTGCGTTTTGGAAATCCGTAAAATTAAAACAATGGGCGCTTCCAAAAAAAGTAGAAAGAAGAAAATACTGGAAAAAAACTTGTCAAAATGTAAAAACAAAAAACAGTTTTGTGCAAAATTCAAAATGAAAAAAGTGAACATTTTTATTAAAAGTATTTTACAGTCCAGGATATATTTTTTAAGTGCTTGTGACGCACTTGAGATGCATCCTAATTGTTTTCATAATTCCACTAAATACTAGTAGTTTTCAGCCATTTTCGATGCATTTTCCGTATTTAAGGATTCTTTATTTTTTACAGTGTACCTAATTACCCAAAAGTTTCGATTTTACATCAAATTCCTGTCATCCCTAAATCCTTGACTTTGATGCACGTTGCTATTCTATTATTATACTCTTAATCTGCAAGCTACAAAGTCACTGGAACAAG
>JAAXYX010006144.1:0-10057 GCA_036851915.1 Ptenothrix huangshanensis
GTCATTCAATTACAAATAACTGCTGTAGCTTTAATAAAAAAAATGGTTGCAATTGCTTTTCTTCCCGAACCATTGGTAAACAA
The DNA here is from genome assembly GCA_036851915.1 of Ptenothrix huangshanensis. Lineage (NCBI taxonomy): Eukaryota > Metazoa > Arthropoda > Collembola > Symphypleona > Dicyrtomidae > Ptenothrix > Ptenothrix huangshanensis. The sequence continues at coordinate 84 of JAAXYX010006144.1, forward strand.
AGTACATTTAGTACATTTATTCAAAAATTTACGCAACCGATATCCAAATAAAAAATAAAAAACTGCATGGCTAACTCAGGATGCAGGTTTCACATGAAATATTAGTAATATGGCAGTTAAAAAGTGTGTGCTAAAAATAACTTTTTTTCTGGCCACCAAAATTACGTTTACGCATGCCGGAATTTAGCCTGCTTTCACTATCATTTTACCATCCATGGTTAAAAGCAAACCTGAACCCTGTCAAAGCTACTTTTTGAAACATTTATACCGCTTACCTACGTTTTTGTATAGTTAAAAAAATATTCGAAAAATCTCCTGGTTTGGAATTTTGAAAATTAGGTAACCCTAGTTGTTTGTGAGTACTATGAGAACGTGGCTGGCGATGGCGATGGCTGATGGATGATTTTCCACTGATTTTCCCTGAACACTGAACGCGAACGCGGGATGCAGACGTAGGACTACGACAACACAAGACTGCATTCAAAATGCCATATTCGTATTCGTAATTACCTATTATAATGACACGACCACGACCCTAGTTGTAGTTTAATTGTAAATGTGAATGCATTTGTATGAATTATTAATTGCATCTGAATAGATTCAAATGTAGGTAATTAAAGACTACTGATACCGTACTGTATACATACACATACTATACGTCCTTTGCTTGGCTTGGAATTGTGACTGTACACATAACATATGCATAGCTTCCAAAATAAATAATTATAGTAGCTTGACAGTTCTCCCTAAAACTGGTTTTAGCCGGGTAATTTTCATTACTATTCATTTATGTTATGTTGTGTTGTGTTGTGGTAATTTGCAAGTTGAATAAATACGTCTGGCTGGAAACGTGAGGGACGTATACATGGGATCCGAGGAGTGATGTCGTGGTCATAGAATCTGGATCTGCGGGTGCTGGTGGTGTTGGTGTCTGGACGTTGGCTGTGGAATGCAAATGAGAGACGGCTGTGTGTTTAGCTGTTGCATTCTGTTTCTGCATCATCTTGCTCAATGTTGGCTTGGCTAGGTGGGGAAATTGTAAAGAGATTTATTTGAGTGGATTCGTTGAGTACTTGTGTACTTGCATCTAGAATGTCAAGCAAGAGTTGCTTTATTATTATGTATTATGTAGCTGGGTGCAGTTTGTTTGATTGCACGGAAGGAGCCGTATGTAAGGTAACGACGCGGTTTTCGGTGTTGAGATAGAGGACGGAGAGGGAGATGAGATGAATACGACTGAAGAATCTTCTATCTGAATAGAAATAGAATGCCGGGAAAATCATGGCGTGATGTTGGTGACTTTTTGTTGTCGGCGGTGGGGAGTCGTGAATGTAAATGTAAACGTGAATGGCGATGGTGATGGCGAGTCTAATAACGTAAGAAGAAGATCCACATCCAAATCCAGATCCAACCACCCAACAGTCAAGAGTCGTGAGTCGTGAGTCGTAGCTCCTATACACACTTTGGTTAGTGGTTCTTATGGTGTTCTTCTAGCTTTCGGAGTGATTCTCAAGTATTCGCAGTGCATTGCAATGCATTAGATGCAATGAGTAGGGAAACCAAGTGATATATTTAAAAATAGTTGAGCACATCTTCATTTTGTTCACTTGTTGTTTGAAATCAAAGCTTTAAATATTTCTTCTCCTACCTACCTCATTCTATTTTAGTATTCCAAGCCGGAGGATAGTTGATGGCTGATGGTTGATGGTTGATAGTTTCATCTTCATATAATTATAATCTGTCTACCTACGTGCATAGCTCTTTCGCATCTCGCACTCCAACCGCACTCAAACAACATCCATACCATAACACAACAAAGACAAGCTCTCAATGTGACTTACAGACACACCATTCAAAGTCATTGCTCAAAAAGTCATATGTACTAATAGTGAAGGAGTTGTTGTAGTAGTAGGTAGAGAAGCTGAGTTGAGTTGAATTCAATTTGGTCCTCTTCATCATGCCATGCTTCCCCGTCTGCCTTTCCGCTCTGGCTTAGGCTTTTGCCCTGTAGCTGTAGCCGGTGTCGGTTGTATCTGCAAGTAAAGAAGAGTCAATAGACAGAAAACAGATAGGTATTAGCACTCTGGAGCCATGGGACATTTTCTGGCTGAGGTACAAATGCACGGTTCCCGAGTGCAGATTGCAGATGTGCAGAATTTTTACTTGTCCCAACCTTACCAGCACCAGCATAGTACCAACATCATCGCCGTCAGAGTCAGAATCAGAATCAGAATCGGAATCAGCATCCTTCATCCACTCCTGTATGGCCGTCTTATAATCGAAATTTCATCTCACCAACTACTCCATCATCGTGCCCATTTATTACATCACATTTCTCCCTTCTCCCGGCTTGTACGTTTTTCGTACCCATGCATTTCCATTGCTAAGATTTCCCTTCGTTGCCAAACAACATGTATGGCATAGGGAGAAGATTAGAGTATCTGGAATCTCTTTTACTTTTCTGACTAAGACGATTCTGCTTTATGCATTGGAGACGCACAAGGGAATCAAAATTTAATTTTCCCAAGAAATCTTCTCGAGCTAACTTATGTGCTAACTTAAGCATGTACAGGGTTTTCCAATTTTATTCGATTACCTTGGGCCTCCGATCAAACTGTGTACACCCATACAGCGATGGAATTATCTATCCCAACGATAAGTTCGACATGATTACATTTCTGCGTTGTAGACTTTTATTCCAGTCAACCTAATACACTTACAGTGATCAAGGCTTTTTTTATGCTTCTCGCAAATACCTTTTTCAAAAGTTTATAGGAACAATGCAATAGCCAAACGAATGGGGCTAACAATAAGCTCTTGTCAGGATATGTATATTGAACGGATGTGAATACAGGAATAGTGGCCCTGAACACAAAAGCAAATCTCATTTTCAAATTAATTTCCGGTGTCATCCGTGAATTCTTCACTGATTCCTCTGAAATTTTCTTGTACTTTACTGCACAAGTTGATCAAATGAACAGATAGGAGATGTGACGATATTACCCATTCTGATTTTCACTTGTCAAGTACTAAGCTCCGGTACTAGCTCCAGCTCAAGCTCCAGCTTATGTTTGTGACTTGATGTTAACATGCTAACTATATGTACCTAGGTAATAGTATCTAACAAAACTTATGCAACTCAAGGGATTGGTGAAAATACGAATGGAGTGACAGCCAAAGCCATATATGATTTTGAGCAGATGCAGGATACATACTGAAAAGGAATGAGTGTCGTATCCATTCATTATTTATGTTTCTCCTTCCAATTTTAATCGTATTAAATCTTGCAAGGTGCAATGAAAACGCGGCAATAAAATCATAATGAGGTGAGCACAAAAGCAGACGAAGTAAACGCATCGTTAGTGCCCCACGTCATTTGTTGTTCAAACATAATACAGATGTGACGACGTGGGCAGAGCTATGGGCTACCTAAAAATATGAAATGACGGCCTCATCGAGTCTCCTCTTTTCTCTTGCCTCTTGTCTTCCTTCTTTGCATATGTGTACGTACATTGTATCCTTCCTAGCTGTTCATTTTTACTGTCAGTTTGTACTTTATCTCCTAGAAAAAATAATTATATTAATATTGCAGAGTGGAGTAGGCGGTATGGCACAAGTATGTATCTGTGTTTGGTCTACTCTGCAAACACGAGTTGGAGGCATTCATCCACTCAGTCGAACATTGAAACAGGAACGACTGGTATTTTTGGGGAGTCGAGTACCTCCATAGTTTACATGGAAAAATGTTTTTGAATAATTCATGTATCGGGATGCTCCTCTGAACGTAGACTTGTAGACCAACTTGTGAGGAACACATGTAGCCGGTCGTGTTTCCGAGAAAGGTCACTTGGTTCTCCAAAGGGAACCTACCCACTAACATACACCAGAGGTACGTGATGCTCCATTGAGGCATACAAGAGAAACAAGGTTTGCATAATCGTGAGAACTCACTACCTATACATGGAGCGATGTGATATTTGTAGCAACAGCAACGGTTATGAGACTGTTCACAATAAAATATACGACACGACTAGTGAAGCGCAAGAAGGAAAACCGATGCAAATATTTGTAGCAAGATTAACTTATGCAATATTTATGAAAAGTTATGAATTCTAACCAAAATCGATTTAATTCTTTATTTTACTTGGCTTTGGCACTTGTGTGTGGGAGGGGTTTCCTAGTGTAACATGTGAATTTAGTCGTGTCCCAAATGAAATGCAAGATAAAGTAGGCGACTACAGCTGAGAAGAGGGAACTGAGTACTGGAGGAGCACTACGATTAACTCGCGACTATAAAGATCTATAGGTACAAAGGGAATTGTGAATGTAAAACACAGAATCAAAACACTGTTGTTACCTACGTGTTCAGTTTAGTTCAAATTCCCTGTATATAGTATAGTACACACATGGACTCAAATTCGAGGAAAGCTACGTGCCTACGAAACTGCTGTATTAGTACCAGAGCATTTTACATATTCTCTTTTTATCTACTTGCACTAACGAAAATGAGCACTTTCTGTGCAGAGTAGCCGATAAAATAAAGTAGTAAAATAGCAAAAACCCTAATTTTCCACTGTTACCAATTCAGACTAGCTGCATTCGAATGAATGAATACACTTGTTAAATGCGGTTCTGTCATTTTTCCCGTTTAGTCAATGTTGGAAATTACTTGCCATGAAATATCGTAAATTCCCTTCTCTCTATTTGCCAAGTATAAGGAAGGCTTTTGGAATTTTATTGCATGTTTGCTTCCCTCAATGAACCAAGTCAGTAATACAAGTTTATTGCTTTTATTATTTTCAATACATTAATACATAGAATCATCATGACACTGTGCACTTGGACTGTACAAGTAGGTATAATAAGTTGCGTGCGGAGGAACATTACTGTAATTATTACTGTGCACAAGTCAGCGTATATCCAGCCAATTTATGTTTAGGGTTTAATTTCCATCCAAATGGAAGTACCTACAATTACAATTACAATACGTAGAGTTATAAAGCTCAGGCGTGCATATTATATTGGTATTCGCCCAAGACACAAGCCTCTTTAGATTTATACGCTCTTTATCCCTCCCCGTCTCTCTCTCCTTCTCTGCGCTGTCCTGACTGTCCTCCTGTCCTCTAATACTTCCTATTCCTACTATTTATGCACCTGTATACTCTGTCCCATTCGTGTATAATTATTTGGACTTCCTTATGCCTAAATTGCCTAATTTGGTATTCCTGGTAATAATATAGTGCTTTACTGTATGCGTGCAGCGCACAGTGACAACTTTAAGCTACTGCTACTGCTCATGCCGCTCCTTCCTACCTCAACTCTGCGTTACTTCTGGCTGTGGCTTTGGTTGTGGTTGCTTCGTCAAAGATGTGTAATTGTAATTAGCTATTTACATTAGGAATGACGAATACTGAGATGTTAAATTTGAATATTTGATCTTTAGACTATGCGAGAGGGAAGCAAGGAACTTGGAGTAATGTCACACAAATAAAACTGTTGACCGCAACTTTGCTGATTACATTGAGAAAACATCGAATTTCTACAAGTACAAATTAAAAGCTGAGTGCAAACTGAGCTGCCAAAGTATGCGTTGACTTGACTTGACTTGACTTGACTGGCTCTCATTGACAGTCCCAACGCTATCAGTAATAAAGTTGATGCACAGCAGTCTGCTTATTCACTCGAAAACATTTTGCACTTACTTACTCCTTTTTGGAAGTGAATGCAAAGTTGTTCAAGTGCATGACACCGCACCATGTCATGCAGAGAGTAGTTAGCAGTTGATATTAGTTAGTTTATGTTATGAGTGTGGTTGTTGATTACATGCGAAACCAAAATCTAGGTAAATGACTCAAATTGTACAGAGTACGCTGAGTCGTGTTAAGTGAGCACTGTATCAATCCAATAATGCGCCCTTTAACGTATGAAGGCTCATATAAAATAACCTTTATGGTGCAACTATCTGTACTTCACTTCTGATGTATACACAAACGGCGAGAAAAAGTTGCCGAACTTGCACGTGTGTAGAAAGTAATGTAAACAAATTATTAAAAAAAGTAGATAGGTAGATTTTTGTGCTGATGGTACAGTGAGATGTGCACAATACAAGAAGTGGCTCCATCAACACAATCCTCAGAACATGAGCAAGTAATCGTGAATTTTATACATAGCATAACGTAGCATAATTTAGCATAGCATGAGCGTAGGCTAGGCTACATTTGCAAATACTATGTTTCTATATTTTGTTTGGGGTCGTGTTGACCGTATCGTATATATCGGCTATCTAAAGTCAGTCTGGGATATAGAGGCTAAGGTGACCATTATATTGTCGATACGACTGTATAAAATCTCCATGTACCTGCATATATTCCATTCAGCACTTACCGTTAATTTTTTTGCTTTACAACCCCAGCTGAGAAGTGGGAAGTATAGAAACCCAACCTTCTTATGGCTGAATTGTCTCCATTGCATTTGAATGTATGTGTCGTGTGTAAAGCGTAAACAACCAAGCGTTCAACTCATGGCAGTAAAATCTTACTTCATCTGATTGTAATCTTTAAGCACTGCCATGCGACCAAGGAAACTATTAGTAGGTACATTAGTAGTGAGTAGGCAGGCAGTGGCTGCTTGATTTTCTACAAAAATACAGAATATACATGACATAGTAGCAGACCAGGGTTTAAACGTTAAGAAAGAGAGGAGGACTCGAGACAGGGAAACAGGGAGACAGACAAGTTCAATTTTGTCGTAATAAAAGTGCCAGGAAAGAAAATACTGCATTTTAGATGAGTAAGTTGGCCATTTGGCAAGAAAACCATCAAATATTTTTAAATGCTCAATGTGAATTAATGCATTTTGTCCTAATTCCGTGTTGTTCGTACGTCATTCGCAAGACTAATTGGTTGACATGAGAGTCACATGATGGGGCATGGAATGAAACAACCAAAAGTTTACAAATTCTGTCGTTTGCCATGTCGTCATTATCAAAGGAAGAATTCGGTGACGGTGACGGGTGAACGAACAGAGGCGCGCAGGGCTTAATTCCGGATTCCAGTACATTGAATAAGAAATTTTTCGAGAATTCATTTCATTTCAGTTTGGATGTGGGGACAGGGAAGCGTAGGCATATCTATAGACTATAGAGTCAAGCATACATAATTATATCACAAGTACCTCGTCCGAGTTGAGAGTGACTAGACGAGAGGATTCTCTGTATTTGTGTAGTCGGTAGTTTGAGCATAATTTATGATACGAGTGTTTACACTCTTCCTGTGGATATCTGCAGAATCAATTTTTTAATATGTTATTATGCTCAAGTATGTGCAAGCTAGAGTAAATAATGAGGGTGCTTAGTTAAACGTGGTGTGAGCGAGAAAAAAATTGAGTCAGGGCATTGTTGTGCTGCGAGTATGCAAGTTGGAAAATGTGATACGGAGGATTTACGTTGAGGATGATAAGGGGATTATTAAGCAGATTACAGGAGGAGACACAATGCGAATTTGCCTCAATGAGAAGACTCTTCAAAAGTAGATGCAAATGCACATTGCCTCTATGCATCCTTACCCATCCTCACTCTCCTTTCTCAGAATCATGTACTAAATGTTGGCCATTTACATAATCTACGACGACTACTACTCCTGCTATTATTAGGCATATCCGTTGCCCGCATTGGATCTGGTCGCAGAGAATCACAGGACGTATGCCAAGGCGAAATCAGTCAAGCTGACATGTCCATTTATTATGCTTGCCAAAACAGATCAAATTCCCGAGTCACAGTAATAGTAAAAGTTATTCTAATTCCGACAGTGGCTGCTGCGTTTAATTGAGCCAACGGGCAGGTTCCTCTCTGCTTCTCTTGTATTGTCATGATTGTGTGAACATTAGCCTAAGCGTATTTGGCCAACTACTTGCATCCAACTCCAATAGTTCCAACTCCAAGGTAATTTCCATAAGTTTTCTTCCCTCAACTTTACCTACGGCATGGTTTTCGCTTTCCCAGTCACCGTCGACGCAAGTGTCATGTGTAGCAGAAACTTTAGGAAGAAAGAAAATGACATGGAATTCCAAGTTTTCCTTTTTCATTGTTTAGGTCGACTTGGACCTTGTTGGCGCGTTCGTACCTAAGTATACTTATTTCATTTTATATACTTGCTGTATAATCATAATAATATAGACACGAATAATTAGTGCGATAATAACGAAGATTTTCTTTTTTACTTTGTCACTGGAGTTGGACTGCGCTTTTGCTTTTGCGTCCGTAGAAACGTAAACACTCTTTCGTTTACATTTACGGCTCTCGACCTATGCCTATGCAGTGCAGTGTGTGTGTGTGTGTGAGAAGTTCTGTCATGCAATGTTCTAATTCCACGTGAACGCACCGAGTGTATTTTTAACCATGACTTCATTGTGTAACGAGGAGAGATGCCGTCAACTTGTGGATGCTCAGTAAGCTTCATTTCGTTTTCAATCTACAATCTTTTCCTTTTCCTAGGCTCAACAACAACACCAACACATGACTGAGACTCTTGCTTGGGTAAATACATCATAATTTATTATAATGTTAAGTAATCGTTGTCGTCCTCCCAACTCCTTTCCCTCCACTCCTACTACGAGTATTTCATACGTATGTAAGTAGGTACAGCTCTTTCGCAAACTTTCCTGTCAATCTTTGATCACATGGATCATAGCTAGTTCATAACTAGGTAGGTAGTATGGTGAAGTGAAACTTGATTTCATTGAGTTTAAACAGACCAAGGGATCAGAATCTGACGACGATGTGCTGTAGGAAAAAAACGTCAAACAAATACTTGATGAACGAACGTCGTCAAATCGTATTTGAACAGTGCTCCTATACGTACGTACGTCGTACGTTGTAATTTCTTGAGACAACTTCCCTAATCGATATTGACACAAGGCACAATTATCCTGACCATAAGTTACAGTACATGCGTTATTAATCTCTATTTGTCTCGCCCCGGGATATAAGGCATGATAAGGTGGGAACTTGAACTTGACGCTAAATCTGATTAGGTATGTCTTGCCGTTCTTTTCTTTTGAATGTAGGATTAATGTACGTAATATAAATAGAGAGTGAGGTTCTGAATCGATACTAATTGGTGAGCTGACTCTATAGGTAACTGTCTAATCCATCAATTGATCAATAATGATTAAGAGAAAACCCTTTGAATGATTGATGCCAACGTGCTATTTTTACAGTACAGTTGACGATTACTAGTAACTTTCCAGGTTTTCACCAGGGTTTAAGGTTACGAGTTCAAATTTCAAGAGCTTAGGTGATGAATGACTGGTGGCTGATAGCACATTTGTTTACTTCAAAGGAAAGGGCTTACATAGAATTCGTTGTAGATGTATGCAAAGAAGCTTCAAGTTTCAATGTCTCAATGATCTATTCCTAACACTGAGAAAAGTTACGAACGAGGCTGTTGGACATTACACCACTTTGCTCAATTGTGTCCCTCAAACGGCCATTAACGATTTGTTCAAAATCTCAAACATGACAAAATATGATTGGTATTTTCGTAGTGTATCATAATTTGCACCTAGCATATAGTACATACAGGATATTAGGTTTGATTTGGTTTCAGTGATTTCGCTCCAGGGTTTTTTGACATTATGTAAATGGAGAAAAGTTTTATTTTTGGTTTTCAAAGCTTAGATAATAGTAAAGTAATAATAATATACATTAATAGAGAATTATAGCTGTCCTTTCTGATTTAATAAAATATAATTTGCAATAATAAAAAAATGAAATAATGACTATAAATTAATAAGGGGAAACCCGGTGGCTTGTAAATGCCTACAATTGTACAATTTGTAACCGATGCCATGGAAATGTAAATAATTCAGTGGAGATTTTTTAACATTTCCATAGCATCGGTTACAAATTGTACGATTGTAGGCATTTACAAGCCAACGGGTTTACCCTTAATGATTGTAGGATTGTACACGTATTA
>JAAXYX010006145.1:0-10057 GCA_036851915.1 Ptenothrix huangshanensis
CCCGGACCCCTCCTACGTACTTACCCGGGAATTTTTTTCCAACTTTGAACAAACTTGTATGTTTTAATATGAAGCCAGTACAAGTAGCAAATTTTTTGCCCTTGCCCCTTTGACGTGAAATAACTCAGAATCGTTAAAACGAAATCAGCAATGAGGGGTCTCTAAACTAGAGCAAACTACTTTAAACGACGTGAATCTATAGAAAAGAAAAATCAAATTAGCTTTATGATTTTTTTAAATATTAAAGGTATGTATATTTGCTTCGCGGATAGATTTTTTGACAAATACATCTCTTTTATAGTCGAATCAATATCACGTTAACAGTTAAACATAAATTAAATCCTTACTTTTAAGTCCATAGCAAGCATTCCGCTGTTATTAGTCTTTGGAATCTCAATCCAAATGCCATTTAGATACAGCAGTTTAATTAGCCCAGGGGATATAATTATACTTACAACCCATTCAGCATTGTGAGTAATTTCAAACTAAACTAAGTGCTTATATTAAGTATTTGGAAGCATATAGATTCTTAAATTTTTTTTCTGCATGCAGATTTGATGATGCAGATTTTGGCATTATTTTTACACAAGTAAAAAATTAAAATAACAACTACATAAATAATTTGATCTAATTTTCAAATTAGGTAAACCATTTGTCTGCGGGTTTTTTATTAGGCTTATAGGTGATAGAATCCGATTGGCAGTGAAGATTCATTGCTGCACATTGTACAAGACGATGTCAAAGAAGTGGCACGTTTGCTTAAGAAACATGTAACTTTAAAACGCTGTTACGTTTTTGAGCCAGTTTAAAAACTTGAAAGATGTACAGTGAAATTTCGTTATAATGACCACCAATATAACGTCGTTTTTGCTATAACGACACGTATAAGCGTCCACATAAAAAAACATATGCGTTTCAATGTTAAAGTTGCATTTATAACGACACTTTTTATAACGACATTCTCGCCATACCCTCATGCTGCAGCCTGCCCCGGAGTTGCATTCGCGTTTAAATTAGTAACTTTATAACGTCATGCATGAAGCGTTTTTCCACCTAAGTAATTTACAATTTTGGTTTAATAACAGGGATAAGGATGATTCAATAGTATTACATGGAATCGAAAACTTTGTTGAGAAGGTTAGGCTAATAAGACTAATAAAGAAACTCAAGCAGCCGTTAGTTCAATATTTTTTTATTCCCAAAAATTAATCCACGAAAGTGTCTATCATCATAAACAACGTATTAGATAAACTGTAATTAGATATATTATGCATTTAAAGTTTGTTTGTTGTAAAGGTTTTTAGTGCTAATTGCTTTTTTAATCATTAGTGGTTTTTTTTTATTTTCATACCGAATGAATGTGTACAATTCTATGTTACGGCAGGACAGTAAACTAGTAAAACTAAATTAAAGTCCCAAAATTATTTCTTTTTTATGTAATCGTTTTAAAAGTAGAGAACTGAGAACGATTCCAAGAGATAATTTTAATCTTTATATAATACAATAAATCGTCGATTGATTTCCGAATAATCGCAATTACTGTAGCATGTATGTAACAAATATCCAATTGTATATTTTATTAGGTAACACAACGTAGCATCCAATAACGTCTGAAAGTTATAGTTGATAACGTTACCGCCCTATAACGTCCAAAAAATCGGTTCCGATTAACGAAGTTTCTCTGTAGTGCTTCATGTAAATTTAAAAAAAACTGAGGTTTTCGTGCACATTTTTTTAAAGTTTGCTCATTTTGTGAAAATATTAAATTTAAAAGCGTATTTTAAAAACTCTTATATTATTACTGCCGTTTTAGAATTTTTTTGTTCCCGAAAACCGTTATTCAAGGATATCGCTAACTACACAATTCCAGAAAAGAGCAAGAAATTGAAAACGGCGTGTAGCTTTATGGACAGAACGAATCGTTATTCGAAAAAATATGCTTTAGCTCTAACAAGTTCAAGAACGCCTTGATCATACCACTTTTTATGCAGTATTAAATTTAAGTCTTAATTTATCACAGATTTCAATGCTTTAAGTTCAATCCTCATTTAGAATTTGAATGGCATTCCGCCTAATAACATCGTTTATTGTTACTTGCTACCAAATTGTTGAATCATTAATTATCACCTGAAAACTGAATCAGATGTTCAAAAACATCAGGTGTTGTTTTCATATTGCGAACAAATATTACAAACGTTAAATATTTTGCAGTTCGAGCACGAGTTTATTAAGCATTCTGGCAAATGTTAGTGGCGCAAAGCTGAAAAGATTTACGAGTTTAAGATTTATTAGTTTTAAATTTTGCGCTGGTTATTGCATTTTTGGGGTGACAGTTAAAAGAAAGAAGTTTAGTTACTTTTTCATAGGAGGAGTGGATCACGATTACAGAAAGGTGTACTCGTCTGTCTTGCTTAGACGACACTTATTTATATTTGAAGAGAAAAATTCATTATGTCAGCTAGTGTGTAATGGAAACGTTAACGTTAGACTTAAACGAAATTGCCACAAAAATTACTGAGCGTTCTTGTTCTTGTCGTTCACAAAAAATAAAATGCCACTCATGGTAATTAAAGGTGAGTTAGATATAAAAACAATGTAACTATTGCTTTGATATTTTAAATCACAAATGTAGCTTCCTGCTGCTTTAATCTTTTCTTACAATTATATTAGACTATGGCAAAAGTCAGTTAGGGCATATAAAATTTTTAACGTTTTACTTAGAAAACCGCATTCAATTTCTTTTTTTTATGAAAGAAATGTGTTTGATGCACATGCCGCAAAAATTAGTTCGAAAAAGCTTATTATTAAATGACTTATTTAAACAATTCTAGACTAGAAAAAAAATAAACTAATACAAATATTCCGGAATTACAATATTCAATCAAAAAGTATTAAGCCATACAAATTTTAAGTAATTATTATAATATTACATACTTGATTTAAATAGTATTGACCAATCCGTATGTAAAGCAAAGGTGATTGAATTAACTTTAAAAATGTGTGATGTAAAAAACCCCTAAGTTCTAAATAGTGCAAATAGCACACTCCATTTCGCATTAAATCAGAAATTCCGCCGTTGAATTTGTGTCTTAAATACAACAAGAAGAAACTTGATTTTTAGAAACTGCTATTTGATTTTGACTTGTGTAATTTCTTTGGTACTACTTTTTTCAACAGCCTTTAATATTTAAGTACGCTAATGTTTTATAGCAGTGTACATAGAGTGAAAGCGTAAAAAATTATCACGAAGAAATTACATTTCTTTTTTTTAATCACATTTAAATTCACAATTTAATCAGCTCCATATTTAACACTTGGCCTTACTAATAAGGTAATAGTTAGAGTTCTTCTGCGTAAAACAATTTACCATCAAAGACAAATGTAAGAATTCACTGACTACTTAACAGTATTAGATTTTGTAAAACACTTTTCGCACAGTGTTTTGTTTATTTTCAGCGATACTTGACTAACAAATACTTCCTTAAAAAAACTTCAAAAAGTTTCCAAAAAAGTAAATTCTGATAATGTAATGCTACATACTTTACTTTCAACAATGAAATTGCTTGTAGAACTTGCAAGGCGCAGCCAACACTATCCATATAATTCAGTAATTTTACCAAATGGCGAATGCAACTATGTTAGAATTTCCACCTAAAACGCTCATTACCGGATCCGTTGTTGAACTTCGGAATGTGTCAAATTTTGGCGCCATACTTTTTTTCAACGCAATATCTACTGCTTATGTTAAATGACAAGAATATTTAAACAGGAAAATACATGTTCTGCAGTTTCGGGGCCGGATGGCAATTCGAATGCTATTTTCACAAGTAAATGCTTATCAAGAATCAAATTGAATGTAATTTCTGAGACTGTCTCGGGTTTTTTGATCAGACCACAAATGTGCGGACACCAGGGCCCCAAACATGAGTCAAAAAACATGGAATTTGTGTCAAAGATCCAAAGTCACCATCATTTGATTTGATATGTTTTGATTTGATCATCCAAATCAAAATCTTTTTGTCATATTACATAAGCACTAGATAGCGCGTTGAAAAAAAAATATGGCGCCAAAATTTGACACATTTCGAAATTCAACAACGGATCCGCTAATAAGCGTTTTAGGTGGAAATTCTAACATAATGGAATGGGCAATCGTTATGTAACTAACTACAGCAGGAGAACTTTAATGTTAAAATAAGCGGCGTCCGGCTTAAATGGTTTCGATTTGTTTATTAATAAATTTAATTTATTCTTGTGAAGCGTATTTTAGAATTAAGAGTTATTTCACGCTGCAATTGCAAGGTCATAATTCTTAAGACTCAGAATTAGCTCAAACTGATATTATGCACAGTGGTCACATGCCTAAGCACGAAAATGAACACAAAAGTGAAAAAAGTTTCCCGGGTAAGAAGGTAGAGAGGATCCGGGTAGCAATAGTAGATCCGAATTTTCTCGGTCGATAACTAACCGATTCTGATGCGGAATGTTGCATTCCATACACAATGCGGTTGCTCACAACTTGTTATCGTTTTTTAAAATTCCGAAAACTTTTTGAAATTTTGAAAGTCAAAAGAGGTACTTTTTGCTGAAAATTCACTTTATTCGGACCTCAACAAAATTGAAACACCTGATGCAGTTTTTCAAGCTGATTATTTGTGTCAACGTCACTTATAGCTTATGACCGTTTGGGGTCAAAATACTAAGGGTCAAAGGTCACGACTTCTAAATTTTGAAAAATTTTAAAACAAAATTCTTCAACGCCGCTCAATGAAACAGAGCAGTAGTTTCAATTAAAACAAGCTTTTTAAGCTTATTTTGCAGCTTTTAAGTTGATGCACTTAAAGTACCAAGACCTATTTACCAGTTATAATACCTAGCTACTGTAATTTATTTATTTATTTATTTATTGAGTCAAAAGCATACGTAAAACAGACACCGACAAAATGCAACATACAAGGTGCAAGCAGTAGAAAGTTTCTAAGATTGCAGACAAGTAACAGTAAATTAAATACAACCACTAAACATAATAACAAGAGATAGTAACTGAGTTACAGGAACTTAAATTAGAATGAGTTAGGAGAAGATTGATCTAAATTAGCTAACAACATATTATGATGATCATCTAGTTTACATATTTCTAATTTATCTAACTTTTATTAAGTTCATTAATTAGACTTGGGACAACAGATTTTTGATACTTACTATGTCTACATAGGACAGACCTAAAGCAATATTTTGACCGTGTAGTATGAAGTTGTTTCTTTTAAACCCCTAATAGGTAACGAAACCTAGGAGATTTATACATCGATTTAGCTAGTTTAGAACTTAACTTAGGTATTCTAGATAAAACAGATTCAGTGTTATTACATGAATCTTCAGTCAGTTCAGAGTTCCAAATGAATTTAAATTTAAATGTAGAAAAACATTATTTCAATAAATTTTGAATAAAAATTTGGGGCATTAGTAGTGATCAAGTAGGTATCGGCGCATCTAAACTACGTAATCGCGGTATCAATGTAATGATAGTTACAGCATCATCTAAATAAACTACGGTATCTATATACGTATGTACTTGTTTACGACTTTTTTATGGCAACGTTATCTCCAATGCAGTTTCGTATGGCCTCCATCGCCATATCCATTTCCGTGCAATCTCACTTGCACACATTTCTACTTCACTGTCAACGGTAACCCAGACAAAATTACCTATTGTCTGTCACCCATAAACGGGAAAAATCAAATGACCACGATACCTTTTTAGTTCAATGCTAAAATGTTATAGCATTGAGTGTCCCTCGACTCCAAATACGGGTTGACAATAATAAACCACAAATTCAAAGAAATATAATATTTTTTTTTGAAATCTATCACTTTAAGACCAAAATATGGAATTAATGTAAAAGCTAACTGGACGGCACTGCAGTCACAGGAACGCATCAGTGTGGGATGGCATACTCTCGTTGGATGAATCGGTCCCTTTCAGTCCGAATCTAACGAACCCCGGGTATCAGACACATAGGTTGCTGCTCACATATCCGCACAATCATCAGCGCAATACCGCACGCATGGTCTACACTAACAAACTAAAAAACAAATTAATAATTACACACGAATAATCCCCGAACTAATTTCCAATCACACCTTCACATACCTATGTGTGCATGCGTGGTTTTTAATTTTTAACATTGTCTTACGTGTTTTGACGGGGAAGGTTAATCTAGCTAAATGTGTACGGCTTACCCAATTTTCGACGAATCCACCGGCTTTGGGTCCGTGCAATTATACGGTATCGAGTGTGCACGAGAGTCCATAAATTCAAACCCATCCTCTATAAGGGTCAATAGCACGGCATTGATATCCAGTATGATCGTCATGGTAAAACGAATTTACAATACGTCTCTCCCATTCAAATTGGTACCTCATTACCTCAAGGTCCAAATGTGAACGGTCACGATTAATGACACCTCTGTCGGCACTTTATCCACACGCAGCAAAGTAATGGTTCACGTACACGGACCGCGTCTAATTACATTCCAAGTTTACATTTCCATTCCAGACGGAAGTTTAAATTTGAAGAGCAAAGTTGAGTTTTAGTTTGGCTGATTAGTAATGCTGCATTTTTGGATGGCATTTGTTATTCATTTTCTCCACCGGATAATCGAGTCTTCAGAATTAGTACTGGTGTCGTGTTCTTGACAAAACAATGTAGGAACGGGCATGATTATGGTTTTCTAGTGTTGCTAGTCCTAGATTAATCCGTACAGTCGAAGTGAACCCGATCCATTAAAACTAAACGTAACGAAAACATGGGAATTAAAAGTAACGAGTACTTAAATGATGTGTGAATTAGACGTACCGAGAATTTAAAAAATAAAAGTGAATTAAATGTTACGAGAACTTAAAAAATAAAAGTGAATTATAAGTAACGAGAACTTAAAAACTAAATGTGAATTGAAAGGACGAGTAGAAAAAAAAAGTAACGAGAATTTAAAAACCAAAAGTTATACAAACTTGATTGCGGTAGTAATACAACAAAATAGAATTGGAATTTGATTTTTCCTTTAATGTTGGATTATTTGAAATTATTTACCTTTGTTTTTAGAATGGAAAAGCAGATGGTACAATAAAATCTTCTTAGACTTAACCTGACGTGAAAGCAAGTTTGGCGGAAATGAAGCTTTGATTTTTGCGTAAAAAGAAAAATTTTACCGCTTAAAAATACAACAAACAATAAGTTTTAATTAGTAAAACACAAAAAAAGCATTGCAAAACTAAACTTAGACTTAAACTGGTTGATTTGTATATCGATTTCAATTTTGTACAACTACTTTCTGGTAATTACTGGTTGTTCAATAAATATAAATTCTATTTAAATATGTTATTTTTAAAATTATTATGCTCCAATGTTAGTATTTTACACAACAGAAGACACCGAGTTTGTTTCTTTAGCATTCACCACAGTGTACTATGATTGTTTCAATAAACCAGGGTGCCAGGGTCTCATTTAAAATTAAGCCAAAGACGGCATAAATAGGTATAAAAAGACATAAATTGACACCAACAATTGTACATTTTGGCTTAAATTGGCATAAATAGACAACACAGTTTTGATGCTGGCTTTCAAATTTGGATAATATTGATGAAGGTTTTGCCACCGTGATGGGTTTCTGTAGGAATGAATTCCCCTCTGACTAGCAAAACTTCCTTTTTCTTTTTGGGATATCGCTAGTTAATGTAATTCCTATTTCATTGGTAATTCTGTTCAGACGACGTTGTTTTTATATTGTTTTCAAACATATGGCGTATCAAACGACGTGGTACTATTTCGAGCAAAAAGTCCAAAAAGTCTAATTTAATTCGCCAGAAATCAAACATTTTCACCGGTTTTTGACACCTTCACTAGGAATCTAAAATCAAAGCCTAAAATCAAGATTCTAAATAAGATTAGTGCTTAGTGATTAGCATTAAAAATTCTCCATCTTAACTTTAAATTAACAGGATATTCAATCGGCTATTGTTTGAAAACCTATATTAAAAAACCACGTGCCCTGTTTTTAATTATTATTTCAAAAATGTGCTACAAAGGCTGTTCTTGTAAAATTTGCAACTACCTAAGGAAACCAAAGAGGAAAAACCTAACCGGCGTTGTGGATCGGAACACGTTAGTAACTTCAAATACAAGCGGGTTTTCGTTTTAATGCAAAATGTTCACCAGATTTTGACCATTGACCATTGTATAGCTACACTGCAATTGGACACTTGTTTGTGATCAACACTGCAAAAAAATTAAATTAAAGTATTTTAAATTTTTAGACAATTGCGATTTTTGATTTTAGGAAACTATTTCGATCAATTTTGCAGACCTTAAACAAAAAAATCTTGCAGGTGCTAGGAATTAAGTATTTTTATATGGTCATGGTCGTTCAGATGCAATTCAGTTTTTGTGTACAATAAGTAATTAATGTTTCTATTAAATATTCGTGTATTATTTTTGCAATTACTACAAAATCACTTATCTGCTCGCTTAGTCAGAAAGCCGATTCAGCAAGGGAAATCTTTCAACCTTTAACTGTTTATTATTTTTATTTTAAAACACTACTTAACAATAAATTTGTTACATTAGGTAGGATAGTTATTTGCAATAGTATTTTTACTAGCTTTTACCCCTACTTTGAAGATGATCTTAATAAATTAGCAACAAACATTTAACTGCAGTTAGAGAAGTTGTACAAAACTTTTTACAAAAATGTGCGTAATTAATACAATAAAATTTACTACTATTTAATTCCAGTAACTGCTGTTGCATGAAATATGTTCAAATTCCTAAAGCAAAGATATTTTATTTGACGAGCAATGAAATTGGCGTCACACGAATTCAAATGCGGTTTTATACTTAAAGCTTAAATGCGGTGTTTGTATTAATCTGGTTTCGCAATTAAAATATACGACGCGTCGTTGAACTACAAAAAAGTATATTGCTATATTAAAATGAAACTTGTATTTAAAAAATGAAGGTAGTCATTCGAATTGGAAGCAACTAGCCAAATTCTCTTGGAATTATTTCGTTTGAAAAGAAACATATATGTAAAATAATGTAGCCCAAGTAACGACGCACCTAATATACAAGATACTCCTCTTGTTATTTCAAAAAGTGTGACAAGCGCACTGCATCTATCATTCAACATTTTTGAAACGGCGTTGTACTGACACCCAGCATGTAGTCTTTATCTTTTTAGTAGTTCTGTTTCACGCTTAGCGTGTGATTATAAACATTTTAATAATAACACAGATGAAAATGACATTAGTGTTTAAGTTTTATTTCTGGCAAATTACAAACACTTATCCCTTATCTAGCACTTTTAAAGCAAACGGAAAAAAAATTGCTACAAAAATTCGAATTGTTAATTTAATTGGAAGATTTGAATTCTGTAATTCCATATCCTTCTTTTAACATATTCTATGACGACCAGTTGCGTGAATTTGCACTAATAAATGAAATCTGTCATACAAAATTAAACCGGCGTTGTAGCTCCAAAAATGATAAGCGATAGATTATCGAACCAAGGTTTTATGAGTCCGTTAAAAACGCCGTTTCAAATATTTGTATCAGTAGCGAGCAAAAAGCTTTCTAAAGGTTTGTGTAGAATTAGGGCAGGTGGTCTAATATTTAAAAATTTCAAAATCGTTTATATGCTTATGATTTTTAATTCTCTTTAATTTTAGCACAAATACTTAGGATGCTTGAAAGTCAAAAATTGTATTGTATTGAAAATTGATTTTACCAGCATTTTGTATTCATAGGAACTCATTGGGATGATTGCAAATACTGTATGGCGGCTTTAAGATTAAACGGAGCCACCACAAATTTGTTGCATAACAATGAGAGTCATAAATTTATTTTAGGGTCTATTTCGATAACAATCAACAATTAAATCCCTAAATTCATGTTTTTCAACGGATTACGTGGTTCACTTTTTTATTTAAATATTCGCAAGCTTTCGGACTCAAGCAGAGACCTTCTTCAGGCAAGATTCAAGATTGAATGGTTAATTTAACG
>JAAXYX010006146.1:0-10055 GCA_036851915.1 Ptenothrix huangshanensis
CAGGATTAGTATGTAGGCCAAGATTGATAAATATAAGTGAATAGTTGAATAGGCAAATTTCATACCATAAGATTAGCGTCAAATAAAAAAGAACGTACGTACGTTCAGGGCAATTGCAACACCTCATTTGGATACCTCAATCTTGTGATTGTAATAATAAGAGCAATTCGAGCGACAAAAATAGTAAGATAATGCTCCAGTATCCTCACACTAATATTCTGTAAGTATGCTCTAGTAAGTTGACACTCATCTAACCATACGCAAACGTTGCTTTGAAGCTACTCCATGACTCCACCCTCGTAGACACACTCTCAGGAGTCCGTGCCACCTGATAGATAATGTGTATATACAAGTGCAGCCGTGTCTATGAACTTATACCTGCATACTCTGTCATCGTGGATTTACGGCATCGCTTTACCTAACAAATGGTTCCATGAATTTTGGCAATTTCCATGCGTATGTTTTTCCGGACATTTCTATAGCTGTATGCACCTATTGTATGTATTGTCTATGCATGTGGCTATGTGTAGTTAGCTTCATATGTATCTCCACACACATGCACCAAACCGCTTTCTCCCAGCCGGAGTTACACACACAGGCATATCAATGCAGCTACGGTATGATGTAGTCAAGAAAGGATAAAGAAGCTGAATTTGCGTGGATTTATAAGCGTCAAAGTACTTTTATGGCTTTACTTTCTCTTCCCACTCACACAGGAGAAAAGAAGAGACGTGGAGGAAGAGTGTGAGCGTAGCAAAGTAAAACAAGAAGCAGAAAAAGTGGATCTGGAATAAAATCTGCTATCTATTCATCAGCTCATGTGTTTCAAAGCAAGCTTTTCAAAGAAAAGCTAAAAAGGAGAATTCCAAGGACGAAACAAAAGGAATGGGAAATTGGATGTTGTTGCTTTCGTTGTGTAATGGCGGGCTAGGATGCTATGTAGAGAAGTGGGATATGCGGAGGTATTAAAATGGGTTGGGTGCATACAGATGTTAGGGAGCTCTTTGCCTGAACGACCGTCCATGTACATATATGTAGAGAGAATATGGACTGGGTTGCAATACTGCCACTTGATCATTCGCCATTAATCTGCAGCTGCGAGTGATTTCTATGTATAACATATTTACTCTCAAAACCTAGTCACACATACCCATGTCTCAAGCTCCAGCCAAATACGCTGCAACCAACACTCACTTGAGCTTCTTACATGCAAAACTGATTTCGTCACACTGCACGTCACAACTGGCCACACCAAGCTCAGCTCTTTTACTCCTGTCCACTTCTTCCAGGTAGCAAATTAGCTAATGGATCTGGACAGATTTGAGTACAATGACGGATGCCCACTATGCCCACTATCAACTCCCTTTTCTATTCTAATGCATAGTTTTTGGGGATGAATAGGAGAGAGGGAAAGGGAGCTGAAGCTGGAGCTCCGGTTGATTAGGCACGCATCGACTTGTACACGTGCTGAGGAATGTTTTTCTAGCATACGGAATGTGTATGTGATGTGAAATTGTGCGTGGGCTGGTTTTGGTTCTGGTGCGGGAAGAAAGAAGGAAAGGAAGGATGTGCTGAGCCACTTGGAGAGACTTGGACTTGGTGTGAAAAGCTCAAGGGAGATTGGAATATTGGAAGTGACTCTTACGAAGCGAATTTAGGAATTTACAATTTACGAATGTCCACATTATTTATTGACTTGCAATACATGTGATCTCGTTTTCAGGTGGCATTATTTTTTATTCACGACCAGTCAACCAAAGCAAATGGAAAGTTCAAAGTGGAAATTGTAAATGGAAATGGATAAAGAAATCGATTGCTGTGCTCATCCACGGAGGATGAAATGGCGATCAGTGGCATAATGTCGATACAAGCACAAGTACCGTAGAGCACGTAACATTGCCCATGAATGCATTCCGTACATGATCCATGGTCCTTTGAAAAGCTTAACCTCCCTAAAAAGCGGGACTTGAAGATGGAATGTGAAATAGAGCTCGGATCTCTCCTAGCTTTCTAGGATTCTATGAACTATAAATATTGCCAGGGGGCACTATTAATGGTTTTTGTCTTGAATGACTAAAGCGAAAGGATTCTGTGGGGGAGGACAGACCAAGACTTGGATTGTGAATTGTTCCTTCTTTTGCTGCTGTTGTTAGGAAGGTTGTAGGAAATGCGGAAATGTAGGAATGGTTGGTTGGAAGTCAGGTGAGGAGGTAAGGTGGAAACATGGATGAATGTGGGTAGGTAAAGGTCTAATCGTAAATGCGTTGGGTGTAAAGCGGTTGGTGTAATGTGAATGTGGATTCGTGGGAGAGCAGAGTCTATGGAAGAGTCATAATAACACGTTGTCGTCGATCGACCTCCTACCAGCTTATAGACGTATGCATTGCAACGCAATTTACATGTATCCCCCGTGTAAACTTGATGTAGTCAATAACAACCAGTGGGTTGCTCTCCAACTCTAACACGGAGCGTATCGGTTTTATTGCGGATATACAGAGAATACTGAGAATACAGTGGGTCCTACCGTTTGGAGAAATAGGTGAGTGAGGAGTTGTGTGGTTTGTGTGGAGTGACTGCCAGTGGTGCGATTGTGTTTGTGTATGATGCCATTGGTTCAGATTTTCGGATGTTAAGTTTGTCCACGTTGTCTTCGCTTTGTGGCTGGCTCTGACTTTGGTTTGGAGGGGACGACGGGACGGAAACTTCAAGTACATCTCTCAGCCCATTTCCCTTGACTTTCGCTTTCACTTCATACTCGACTTGACTCCACTCCGCTCCACTTTCATTATTTGGCCAGATGCATAAATTCTGATTTGTAATTCGGGAACGGGTGGAATGGGGAAAGTTGTGCATTCAATGCACTCCTTGTGCTTGTGTTTGTTTATATTGTTATTGTATTGTGATTGTATGGTGATTGACTTCCAGTCCTCCAGTCTCCCAATGTTCCAGTCTTTGATTCAATATCCGTTCCTCTCCCTTCATCCACACTCAACTCCCACCACTGACACAGTCTACTGAACTCGCTCACTTACTTTTCTCATCTTCGTGCAGTGCCATTTCTTGGCACTTAATTCGCTTGTCTCTCATTCTCGTCCTCTTTCGCTTTCCCCGCGTCCTTGTCATTTGAACCGATGCTATGCTTTCCCACTCCTTTTACCAATACGGTTAGCAATTCTGCCTTCGGAAACAAAACAAATGAGAGGGATCTACTTACATGTGGCGATGTGGCATGGCCACAAGGGTATCGTGCACTGACGATGAGAGTATAACATGCCGGCATTCCTTCTGGACTGCAATGGCTCAATCACTCATTGATACCACGAGCTTGAGTCAACTCTCCCTCTCTCTCTCTCTTGCTCGAAACTTTGTTAAACATTGTGTATATTAAGCAGTAAGACGAGGACGAGGGTTTAGAATGGAGGAATGATTGTGTCGCAGCCACGTGAAGTTGGTGTTGCTGTCTGCGATCGGTTGTTAGGGGTATCGTATCATTATAAGGAGTTGGCTCAGTGTTGATGCTTTGGTGGGATTGGCGTTTCCCTGTCAGCTGTCCTGTCATAGACGGAGGGTACGCAGGGAACGAGGTCCAAGAATAAACTGAGCAGGATGTTGTTAGGTTGTTGGGAAGTTGTGGTTGAGTGTGAGACTGAGCACATTGGGAAATAAACGGGAAACAAGAAGGAATTTAATCCTTAGGCCTTGAAAAGTAACTTCCACTTTCAACTTTCTTTGCCGAGTGTGCAGCTGGAGCTGGAGCTGGAGCTGGATCCAAAGACGCGAGTGATGCAAACTTGAATTGCTAAATGTTGCTTTTGCATACATTGTGAATGCGTAGCTACATTTATTATTTATTACATTCTATATTTTCTTTCCTAGTCTCCACGCCTACTGCTTTAAAGACTTTAGACTTTGTTCTGGTTGCTAAGCAAGATGAAGTGATCAATTGCCCATTTTCATGTTCTTTCCACGACATCAAAGCAATAAAAGTCTATTAACTATTAACTTCCCTCTTTTTCCCTATTATCACAAGCACAGCACTAATCATATGGACAATCGCCCCCGTTTTCTGCTCCCTGTCTCTTTCCTTTAATCGTTGCTATAGTAGCAAGCGTATTAGTGTCTTCCAAGTGGAATGAATGAAAGGAACATTTGAATGGAATATCTTGTTCGCGTAATGTAATCCCTCCGTAGACATGAAAATAATCTTAACATTGTCACTTAAATTCTTACACAAGAGCATCAGCTTCCATAGAAACTCAAATGGATTTTGCTAGAGAACCATAACACAATGCAATCTTTCCGTAGTGATCAGTCATCATTTATTACAAACTCTCAACTTTGTATTCATGAACTGGTGATCCATTCAAGTTGAATTCCGGTCATTTTTATTGCAAAGGATAAATTGAAAGCGGGCAATGTGGCGTGTATCGGATTGCGTGACGGAGAAGACGGTTGCGGTTGGGAAGGTGGGTTTGATTTGAAGTCAGTTGGTCAGTAGGACCGTGTTTAGTGAAAAGGAATGCAAGAGTGTATTGAAGCACCGTAAAGTTTTGATTAATCGTGAATTTCGCTCGGAATTTGATACAAAACGAGCCAATATACCTACATAGATATTTTTATCTTTTGCTCCGGCAGTTATTCAAGTGACGGCGATTAATCGAAACTTTACGGTAATTGGGTACATGCTCTTGTGGCACTTGTGGCTTTGGCTGGGCTGTTCAGATAAATGTGAGGGTGATCGATGACTGTTGATTTTAGGAAAATCGCAAATTCACTCAGCATCGGCATCGACATCGACTGAAGGCTCTGGATTAAGGCCGTGACTGAACTTAGGTACGGTGGAGACGATTATGGATGGAGGGAAAAGGAAAAGACTGTTCTAGGCAACTTTTTTATTGACGCTGTGGATTGGTTTGAATTTCTTCACAGATATCCGTCCTTCCTAGAGATAATGTTTCCAATTCAATCCAGCCAGTTTATCACTTTTTTCACTTAATTGCAGATGTCACTTTGAATTCACTCATTTAAGTGCTTCCTCGAAATTAGTTACTGGATTAATTCTTCGCCATTAGGGACGCAGGTCAACGTCCAAACCGAATTGATAGCGAAATGTACCTACACCTAAGCCAGATACCTACGTAGGAACCTCGCATCAATGTTTTGATTTTACATACAACTTTGGAGCCAAAGTTGGAAAGCAACCTCTTCTAAATCTTCGACTGCTACAGCGATGACATTTCGAACTACATAGATTGCCGTCTGCAATGCAGAGCATTTAACTGCTATTCATACGTGCAATTTATACCTTTTTGTACTGTAGTGCCGTACGAACGAGTCATCAAATGCCGTACGGCCTTACCGCGCTTGATTTCCTTATTATAAGCAATCTATTTTTAAATCCTAACGTTTTCATTGAGATCACTACTGGTAGCAAACTAGTCCGTAAAATCCGGTACTGCCATGTTTAGGTCGAGTAAAATTATGTTAGTTTTAAAAGCTATATGTGTAACTTACCTACAAAACTACATTATATCACAATTAACTACATTGGTGCTCTTAACAAATTAAAATACCAACATGATTTAGTTTACCGTTGACAAAATTCTCAACTTTGATTTGTTAAGCCCCGTGTATAAAAATAAATTCCCCCTCATCACATTTGCCCAAAATACCGGATACCTCAATAATTTCCAATATGTATTTCCAGGAAATGTCCGAAATTTCCTGGAAAACCCCAACATTCCTTGAGAGATTCCACAAACTAGGAGATTCCCAATGCTTGCTATATTGATGAAGCTTGTGAGTCGAAACACTTTGTTAGAGCGAAATACGCTTTCAAATACGTCTGCAATATTAGATTCGTATATTAACCTGTAATATAAAAATAAGAATTGTTTTCATTTTTTATTAATTACTCGTTTTTATGCCCGGATAAAAGGAAACTTCCCAAAATTCCCCAGAAGTAAATTCCCACAGTTCTGGAAAGTTTCCATGTTTCTCTTTTCTAAAATCTCCTCAAAATTAAACTCCGAATATACCGGGAATTCCCCCAGTTTTTTGTGCCCAAAATTCACGTAGAATTTACTTTGTAGTATTCCTACTTTATTTAACTACGTTTTTTGTATTTTAAATTCGGTTAAATTGGCTCGACAATGCGGGCTATAAATAGGACTAGGATATTTGTGCCCTCCCTATGTATGCACTCACATATTCAAAAGTAGCTTGGGTTGAATTGCTTCTTGAAGTATGTTGGGAAACCAACGGTGTGTAGGTAGGTCCTTATATAATGCTAGAAAACACGAGATGGAAAGCAGTTGCCGTTTTAGCCCCTAACTAGCGGTATGGTTTTTACAATTTCCTTCTATAAAATGACGCTACGTTCTATACATTCGGACGAAAGTGTTTGAGCCGTGCGCTCAAATTCAAAGTGCCTCTCGTGTCTCTCACATACATACGTAGACACGTAGTACATGCAGTGGTTGACATTGACATGCAGTACAGCAGAAGAGCACATCCCCAGGGACTTATGACATGCTGCATCTCGACTAGTTCCGAGGAACAAGTCGGTAATTATAATTGTCAATTTCATCCTGACTTGGATGTGAATGTCTCAATCTACTTGTCTCATTGGGTGGCTGGGACACTGTCGTTATTCTGCACTGGGCAGACAACTATGCACGTAAATTATAGAAGCACTTCAAGTCACAAAACCAACACTAATACCGAATTAGGTGAGCACACTCAAAAGTAATTTTCATTTTTCTCCAACTTTGCTGTGCATTGCATTGCATGCGAGTCAATTTGTAGCTCCACATTATAAAAGCATGTATGTATGTATCCTAAATAAAAAGCATACGGTCTACATCAAGGAAAATACGCTCGTTGGAGAGATTGCACTGCGTCTGCATCTTCAACAACGATACCCTTCATATGGAAAACGACATGGGCTTACATACTTGCAGCACTGTGGTGAAAATACGTAAGAATTCAGCTGGGAGCTGTACGCACATTTGACTGGAAAATCAAGTCCGTTGAATCAAAACGAGCAAGTACAAGCAACTGAGCTTAGCTTTAACTTTCCTACGCCTCTGTTCATAAGAAACTACTTTTTACGTTATGCTCATCCTACGACGTTAGGGACAATAGACTGGTGGATAATGCCATTCAAATCCATAGTCATAAGTTAGATTTAGTCCACGTCTAACGTAAGTCTGTCTTCATCCAAGCCCACAATCAACCAGCACTAGCATAACACTTTTACCTTGGTCTACAACTCACTTCAATCGCAGAATCCAAACTCACATTCCAACAGTGTTACGGACGTTGATTCTTTTAGTCCATTACTTTGTGCTGGGGTTGATGTTGGCGTTTGTAATGAAGAGCTGTTCTGTCAGTGCTGGTGAGTGGTGGGGAAAACGAAAGAGAAACTAGAGGAGCCAGGTTAAAACAATGATAGGACAGCGCAACAGACAACTACATACTAGCATTTATTTGCTCGCATGTATTATCGCATGAATACGCATTTCTGCATTATCACAACTTCCTAGCCCCTAAGGACGTGGCAATGGAAGGATTGTGTTCCTTTATAGGAAGGCTTTTGGAGGAAGACAAGGAAGTTTGGAAAGCGTGGGAAGCGTACAAAGTGCCCATCAACCCCCTGCCAAGGTAAATTCATTAGGGAGCGTCCATAAATTACAAATACACTTTTGAGGGGACGAGGGTCAGCTTCCTTTGATGTCGTTGGGCTAAGTTAGTTTATTTTTAGGGGGAGGGGTTTTCCCGAAAAAACGGATTCATAATTTATAGACGCCCCGTCGAGACTTTTTAGTCTAAGACAACGGCACTTCCGTCCTGACTTGTTCTCTCAGTTTCTTCTCGTCTTTAGTATGCATACAACATGCCTATGTATATTTTCCTCTCCAACTTTCCCTTTTCCTCCTCTCCTCCCTCCCGCTCATCTTTATTTATGTGGGGAGCTCCAGACGCATAAATAAACCCCACCAGTCTTTACTTCGCACAGTGCACCTCCCGTTATTTGCTATTTTTCGTTTTCCCTTCATTTGTACAGGTGGTCGTGTAGCAATGCACATTCAATCTTTTCTTAAGTCCGCTTCTCATAATTCCGAAGGGCTTGAGTGAGCACAAGTAGACATTTGGAATTCTCTTTGCACAGCAACTTTTTGGCCAACGCACTAAATTAGAGTCAACAGAGGGAGAGCATAGAAAGCATGCATGCTATTCCTTGGAGCATGAAACAGAAAAAAGTACTATTGAAAGTTAATATGCCTACAGTAAGCCATACCTGACAAGCTCAACTCTTTTTGTCTTCATTAACCGAATTATCTACTTTGAAAATGTAAACAAGGTCCATGTTACATAATACGCACATGTCTAGCTTTCCTTTCGCACAAATTAATCAGGGCTTTTTTATTGATGCTCAACATCATTAATTTTAAATGCCTACCTTTATTTTCTGTTCACGATTACTAGATGAACTGCTAAGCTATTTTTACAAGCAAGGGATTAATTCGTGAAAGGTTTGAACAACCAAGATAAATGTATCCTATTTGCAGAATAAATGAAGTAAGTATGCAGAGTTGACAAAGTATGTATGTAGCAGTTGGAGTAGGAGGATGAAACAAATGTTGTCGGAGAGCCGTTCTTGATCGTGTACAAACACGATTTCAAAGGGAAAACGAATAACAAATGGAATAAGTAATTAGTTTCAACTTCGCCGTCATTATTACTGCGTGCTTTTCGGACTCTAGAATTTTCTGTGGAGCAGTACATTTATAATTGCACTGCTATTTAACAACGTTCCCTCTTTGCATGTCATAAAACGTTATGGTCGTGTCCAAAGTGACATGAATTGTGAATCCCAATCCAACCCTCAGGCCTCACTTGTCGCGAAATCGGACCAGTAAATATGTGCATATGGGAAACCGTACCAATCATAAATATCTACTGTAAAACTTGTAATCGTAGTAGAGCTCTAAAGATGGTCTGTCTCTCAAGATTGCCGGGGAGAAAATTCAAAATTTACAATGGTATGGTACATAGGTGGGGATATAATTAGTAGCTTTACGGTATCTATACTTTTACAAACACCTACTATGTATACCATATCACGGAGAATACGAGAGACCTATACACATTAAACTGAATGGATTTATGCATCATTCTCAACTCGTTAACTTATTTGCATTTACTTACTTCCATTTCCACTTTCAACTTGGATTCGGCTTTGGTGCCCAGTGAGTTAGAAAGAAAATCAAGACGAAAGTGAAGGTTGGGACGGAAGTCGAGTGCCGTAGATACTGTGTACTGTTATAGCTACAGCTGCCCTGATTCTCTACCCATCTCGCTGTGAAACATGGATGTGTGTTCCTCTTCCGCTGGGGAATAGTGACTGGGAATCGAATATGTGAACTCACCTAAAATTGCTAACGGCTTCTGCTTCTGCTCCTCCTGTCATTGACGTCCCAAAAACTAGCACTTACGTTTCCCCCGAACTCCCCTTACATACATAACTTCAATTCTAATTCCACATCCGCCTGTTTCCACGTGCCCTTTCCATCTGACTGATCCTCTGCCGGCAATACACAAAGCAGAACAAAATCCGATGGAATGCATTTCGTGTATCTGTATTGGGATTGTGATTGGAAAAGCAAATGAGCTACAACAAGAACATGAAGGTGAACGTGAACACCGACACTAAGCAAGAATTAATTACGAATACGGATCCTGCAAGTGACGAGTTATAGGCGACAAAGACTTACGAACCGAAACTATAGCGCAAACAAAGCCATCCTTGGAGGCTGCATTCTTTCTCTTTCCCACTCACTTCTCACTCTCACTCTCACTCTCACACCACACCGACCGACTCCGATGTAGGACAAAGAGGTGAACGTATCAAAGTGCAAACTTGCTCTCAGTGCAAACATTCAGACAGTATTTCAAACAAAAAAATGAAAATGTATCGAAGCTGACTTTGGCTGTAGACACAAGAAATCAGTTTGCAATTCAATTACCCAGTGGGGATATTTATACCGGTT
>JAAXYX010006147.1:0-10054 GCA_036851915.1 Ptenothrix huangshanensis
AGAATATAGTACCAGTGAAGATGTAAATTATTTCAGAATAAAGAACAAAACGATTTGTAGTCTTTGTATAATATCACTTGTGTCACAGTTCCAAGTACTTATAAATACATCAGTCACAAAAACATCACTCTTGCTATTTTACATTGTGATTATGTACCTAAGAGAGAACTGAATAGCATTTTTTCTTGAATTTCTTCTTGAATCCTGAATCCGAGGATTTAATAACATTTGCGCCGCTAGAGTGCGGCTCAACACTTTGCATTTCCATGTTGTACTCGCAAAAACGAAATGAATGCAGAACTGCAGAAAACAAGAAGGACTTTATCCGTGTATAATTAGTTCAATGCGGGTCATAGAACACACCAACAGAGCCCCTACATCCAATTATTTTTGGATGATCGGTACTTTTCGCAATTATGAGGAACATTCATACATTATCCATGCATTATGAATAGTGAAAATTCATCTCCAACTGAGGGTATAGCTTGGGTGGGACACAGCACCCCCAGTGTATGTGTATTTTCCGAAAAAGTCTGCATTTAAAAATTAAAGATTTAAAGTAAGCCTTTTTGAAAAAAGTCAAAGCATAAAATCTGCAAGGTATGTTCACCGCTATTTAAGTAATCCCCATGAAGAATATAAAATTCTTTTCTAAAGACAAATTGCGATTTACAATTATTTATTATTTATTTAAGAACTATTATTATAACAAAGCCGTCCAAAAACCGTTTAAAACAGCTCGTAGTGAGTCGTTAAATGTTTTAACAATCATAGTTTTATGTTGTCCTGACTTGGAAGTTGCAAAAATGATGCACGGTTATAAAGCTATAACATTTGATTATTATTTAACAGAGGTCTATGTCACAATGGATAAGCCATCTGACGATACGCAGCAATAAGTTCAAGTATACAAATTAGAAGAGCTAATCTACTAGTACCTGTGAATAAATTTTTTAGAAAGAATAAAACGCGTTGTAATCTAACATTATTTATTAAAATATTGATGCAGTTGAATGAGGATATAATTAAGTTTGTAATATTCTTGACAATCACGCGTATGTATACCATTGTTCTAAAACATTATCTGTTACATTTGTCAATCACAAAATCACAATCAGCAGCATTTAACGTTTTTTGATGACTTTTGCTCTTTTATATTGGTTTCCTCGGTGAGCGAAAAACTTCTTCCAATTTTATCTTCAGAATTTCTTTCGTGAATCTGAGGATTTAATAAAATCTCCGCTGCTAGAGTACGAAACACCACTTCTACGTTATGAGAATTCTTGGCGGATGTTTCAAAAAATGGCATTTCTAGTCGCTCCGCTAATTCCTGCATTCATTTAATAGATCTCAAATAGTAGTTATTTATAATTATATGTGTCATAATAAGTACGTAGTTTTATAATTTATCTTTTTTAAGAAAAAAACTTTAAAAGCAAGATGTTTACCTTTCCTTTCCTTTTGGAAACCATACATCTTTCCTTCTGATCAAATTTATTTCCTATGAGAATTTTTATGGCGTCTGGGGGACCGTAGTCTTTTGCAAATGCAATCCAACGTTCCACGGATCTCAGAGTATTTATATTAGTGACATCATAAACTAGGAGAATTCCATCTGCATTTCTCACATAATTTGAGACTACCGAGCGAAATCTTTCCTGTCCGGCTGTTTCCCACTGCAATCATTTCACAACCAATAACTAAGCAATAGTCAAACATAAAAGGGTGGAAATTACAGGCAATATTAATTTCAATTATTTTTGTAATTTCAATAGCTCTTACTTAGTGCAGTTATGATCTATAAAACATTTTTAATGTATTACCAGGTGAAGCTGTACCAATTTTCCCGCTACTTCAATCGTCTTCACATGCTATATAGAATATACATAAATCCAGAACCATAATAGTATTCAGTATGTACGAAAAACTGACAGTAATTACATTTACGTAAAAAATCTCGCAAATTAATGTATATATGTACTTGAAAAATATAAGCAATCACCAGAAGCGTTTTATGTTAATTGATTTTTTTAAATCTGTAAGAAATACATACACAGGCTTTATTTATATCTGCACGACTATAAAACTTACCATATCACATCCAATGGTGGCATTATACCTGTCCTCAAATTCTTCATTCTAAAAATCAGCATACATTAATATTACAGGTTTGTATGGGCTTGCCTGCCTTCTCCCAATGTAGGCACATAGATTTTAGAATTCACTTGCATCTATTTAGCAACTACAAGAAGGCAATTATTTTGTGCCAATACAGATAGTCCCACAACCCACAACAAAGACGCAAACTTACTTCATGTTCATACGTTTTTAATTGACAACCAATTTTTCAAAGCTATCTCACAGTTTAGTTCGTTGCTACAAAAAAAATAATTGTTAATAATAATATTTCTGCTTCAGAAATGAAAGAGAGGAAGAGAAAAACATACGGCAAATCGGCGTATTAGACTCGATTTCCCAACTCCAGGCTCTCCCAAAGCTACAATTTTAGCAGTTATGGCTGGCTTATCACTACAATAAAATTTCATAACCAGCAAAGTTCAATAAATTATCATTACTCTATTAATTCGCCAAAAATCCCAGCATTTTATCATTAATTAGTGATGACGGCACGTACTAGAGACTGTCGTTGAGGTCGGTTGGAATTTTGGTACTGGTGAGCAATGATTCTTGGTGCAGTGATATTCGCCGAGACTGAATTCCTAATAATCTAAGCACTGTATTTCTACCTAGAGATTCTGTACAGTTGGGGCATCTGAAACAGTTCAAACAGAAAGGGGGTATAAGCTAATAGGTAATTTTAGTTTATTTATTATTCATGATTTCATAGTTAGGACACTTAGTTAAAAACCTTGTTATTGCTAAACAATTTGTGAGAATAAATTGGTGTATACAAATACATTGCCTCATTGCTCACTGATAAACGTTGTTAAAAGCACTCTCAGTTATTTTGATAAGAGGAAAAAGTATCAGCTGCTTAAACGTTTTATTCGTATTTTCATTTTACGTGTCATTCATTAGAATGCATGGTTATAAAAAATTAGATAAATTAGCAAAAAATACTGACTGTGTTTTCCCTTCGTCAACCCATCTCTGAAGGCAAGTGTAGTGAAATATGTGTCCCTTTTTAGTTGATACGAAACAGTCTTCAGTATGATCTAAATTACAAACCCATAAAAAACCCAAATTATAATTTTCCGCATTCCTTCAATTTCAAAGTACCTTCAATCTTTAACAAGGAAACTTTTCCTTAAAACTTGAATAAAAAATGGTGACTATTTTTACCGATATTTGTGGTTGCGCCCTTGCAGATAGGGCATTCCAAGCCTTCAGTCATTGTCAAATGAAAATTCAATATTCCGAACTGAACAAGAATGTCTGAATTAATCCTGCTTCACTGCTCAAACTATTCACTATTAATATGAACAGGAAATATTGAAAGAACACCTTGCACGCGGACCTCACGCCGACTGCTTAGGAACAAACGAGACAATAATAAATTATGATGCGAGAGATGCAGGATAAAGAAGAAAAGGAGTTTAGAGCTTTTATGTGTGAACGTCCAAGTGCTAATTGTTCGTTCTAAAGCGAATGAATTTTGGAGGCGACTTGTCGGCAGAGTAGAGCAAGCTTAGCTTGGTTAATGCAAGGTTGAAGCTTGAAGTACTTATGGAATGGTCTAATGTGTGCACTCGCAACTACAGTAACTTGTCCTCCAGTTGCTCCTATGCAATTCCACACATCCAGACTCAGAATGGAAAAATTCCCTCCAATTCACTGTTGCTTCTATTCAATTTGATTTCGATTGCCTCCAATGAATTTTGTCTTGAGAATGTTGAGAATATTTTAGGGATGTAAACTTGTTTAGACAAGTTTAGTATGGGCACAAGACTTTACAAGTGAAAACTACAGTCCAACGACACACGATAGATTCGTGTTTCTGGTCAATGAAAAATGACTATTGAAACCCAATTGGCAATTACACATCACTTCCAGTCAATATCAGTTCAATCGAAGCAAAGGTTGTTCTTTCCACAATAGCAAAACACTCACACAAGTGAGACATCATTCAATGCTGGCATTTCGCACAGCGTGGTTGAGCACAACACTTCACTGGTAAAGAATATGATATTATTATGATGAATTATGAAATATTTCGGTGTCCCTGTGATGTGTTGTCAGTGCAATCCTAATCTTCGTTTGGCCGTGTCTGTCGTCTATCTGTGGTAGGTAGTAAGTTACCTTTACTTTAGCCTGAATCTCTCATTTAATTTTCATTGTCACTTGACGTGAGTTCTGTACACAGTCTCGGTGATTACTAGTCATCCATCAAGCATGACGAGGTAGTAGGATCCAAAATCTATAGCATTAGACACGAGTGTTACGACGAGGTAACTCACGTAATTTATACGAGAATCGTTGTATGAACAATATCTCCATACATTGCTAGGTACATCTCTTTGTGGAATCAACTATTCAGAGTGTAAAGAATCGTATCTAGTATTTAAATTTAAATATCTTTGTATAGCATTTAAATGGTAATAGTCTAATAGTAATAGATGTAATAGTTATATGAGAATTTATTGTAAAGGTTAACTGTGCTGTGACTCTAACTCTGACGCTGCCTTCAGCACTTTCATGATACACAGAAAACTGCAGCTGAAACCACTAGCACAGGCACAACACCAAAGAATATCCTTTTAGCTTCCATGAATAGCAGTTGTGTGTCAGTAAGCATTTTCGAACAACTCTGTGAGCTTTCAGGCAACACACTGAAGTAAGTTGTCATTAGACGTGTCGTAGCATTATGTAAATTCCAACTTACCTACCTACCTACCTACCTATCCTAACAAGTCAATATTGTTCTTGGTTACGTTTTAAATGCTTTAGCTTCGCTTACAATAGACAAAAGCTTGGTTAATGCTTATAATCGCGGATATGATATGACACTTGCAGAACTAGTTACATAAGAATTCCCCAGAATGTAGCTTGTATGTATTGCACGTAATTACATCCTATTCCATTCGTCTTTTGCATTTACAAAAATAATTTGCTGAACTTGTGTCCATGTACAAATCTTCGAAACTACACATAGTGAGAAGATCGCTATAGTTTTAGTTGTACGAGGACAATTTTCCATTAGCAACTTTCT
This sequence comes from Ptenothrix huangshanensis, assembly GCA_036851915.1. Lineage (NCBI taxonomy): Eukaryota > Metazoa > Arthropoda > Collembola > Symphypleona > Dicyrtomidae > Ptenothrix > Ptenothrix huangshanensis. Next base: position 5,171 of record JAAXYX010006147.1, read on the forward strand.
AGAGTTTATTTTTGTACTCAAATAAAATATGCCGTATCTCTCAACACATCACGTGCATCATTCAGTTTAATTATTGAAATGGAACCAAATTAATCCAGTCAGCAGCAGCTCTTTTTTCTAATTTCATTGTAATGATAATATTTGCTGAACTCGTGAGTACAGTTGACGCTAATAAATTGTCATAATATAGCACATCATTGGATCGAATTGGTTTTAAGGATGTATTTAAATTAGCTGGGGGACTGGGTGTTCTACCAGGTCGGTACATTACTGCTACTGCATTCCTAGTAATATGTTCTTCTTGGGACGGTATATATACAGAGAAAATAGACTTGTAATTATGTACCTAAGTATACCTTCCGTTTGGTCTCAGGCACTGTAAACTTTTCATGGATAAATTACTTGACAGTCACAATATAAATATACTTACATGTGACAAGATTCTTATTAAAGGAGATTCAATATGAAAATTAACTAATTTTGGGCTTGTTTACCGACTGTCTGACTAGCTGGGTGCATTTCGGTATTAGATTAACACGAAGTTCATACAAATATCGACAACGCTGCGTCACTAAAGGCTAAAGGTTTAAGTATCTGCGGTTTATAATTGTAATTCATATCATATAAAATACTATATACGTATTTATTATTATAATTATCGCGCGATAGCAATATGTCCGTATACAGAATTTAGCATAGGTATAGTTAGATTTGTATACAATTTAGAAAATTATCAGAGGCGTATTGGTTTCAAGGGGAAACGATCCAGTACTCAATGACGGCGACGCCAATTTACTACGACTTTATAATGACAATTTTACTAATTACAACTTTCAATGGGATCCTGTACCAAATGCATACCTACATGATATGACCGAATAATGAATGCATTCATCGCTTGTACGTCTGTGTAGTCTTTTATCGTTTTCACTTCAAAAGATTCTTTCTTTACAAAGTTTTAATGTTTGAATGTTTCCTTGTTTACTTTTCTTTGTAGTTATATTTTGTCTAAAACTAAAACTAGGAGGAATTACATTATAAATAAAAGTCTGTGAAATGATGTGACATGTGGATGCGAGCTGTTCATACCAGATCATGTGAAAATAAGATTAGAATTAAATAATTACGTTGAATGTAGGATAAGATCGTTCTACACAAGCCTAATACGCTCTTAAATAAATACTGCATTACTTGAAATAATTGCCTATTATGTTATAGAGATTTTTATTTACTTATAATTTATTTTTAACTATAATTCTTTTGAACTTTATTTAAGGCAGATATTGTGTACAAATATTATTACCTTTGTGTCAAAACGAATATCGCTGGATTCTAGCTTCAGTTTTCTTGAAGTTTCAGGTAGCTTTATTCATAACGAAACCGGTAGCTGACAATTATCTAATCCAATCTTATATTATAACGCAGTTTAAATTATAATCACCTACAACTAATTAATGGTCTCGCAAATCATGCAGGCAAAGATCTACATCCAAGATATCGCAAGTAGGGAGGTACCTACAGAAGTGTAGTCATTTTTGAATGGGATAAATTACATAATTGAATTAAAAAGACAGCAAAAATGCACACATGGAATACCTCGTGTGCTTGATTTTTAATGTGTAATTGCAATACTGTATATAGTAGCACTTCGTGCCTGAAATTAATGAGGAGGAAGTTGTAGTACGTACGGTTAGTTGAGTATTGGGTCTTGAGTCAGAGTTCATGGCCGTACCTCTCTACGCGCCAATAGAGAATATAAATAACGTCGTAAGATGTTTATGTTTATTAGTAGAATATGTACATTAAATTATGAAAACAATGAAAATCGTTATTTTTTCTCGTTGTTAGCATGTTGTCAGTGAAGAAGCCAGGAAAATTTTGTACAATGAGTAACCATTAGATTCTTTTAAGTTAATGTGTTGATCAATGAGCATAACTCCCTTATATAACTACATATTTATCCCTATCCGTACTCTTTGGTAAATAAAAGCACAAGTCATAAAATAAACACGTCTAGGTACTATAAATCTAAAAATAGTCATTTTAAGAAGGCGCTCGATCAAAATGTTTTAGTAAACCCGTGATACACATATATGTACAGTAATTCTATTGGAATAACGGCGGCGTGGTGATTAATAAAATAGTAATTATACACACTTTTGTAAACCCATATTTTCCAGTATAATTAGAACACTGGTATAAACACACTCTTATAGAACTTTCTACCACAATCTCTTCTTCGACGTAATAAAAGTTGGCAGGATGGCAAGAAGCGTTGACCACGAATTGACCGTGATAAAGATAAACTTCAAGGAATAATTCCGACTGCTGCGCTACGCCAATTATTTTTACACCACATTAGGTAAAGAGGGAACATCTTTTGGCGAAAGCAATTTTGACTTTTTGTACTATAATTAGGTGAGCACATAGTTTTTGTACGTACATGGTAATATTATTCCATAAGTATTTGTGTTACTTTGTACGTTATATACTTTATCATGTGGAAATAATAATCCAAGTACCTAAAAATAATACTAAAATGCTACTTGTGAGCCCCGACCCCGACGTTCACGAATGCCATGTAAATGAAATCAAAATACATATTAGCGTTAAAATTATCATATGCGAATCTTCAAATCCACCATATATCAATTTTCTGGTCATTGCCTACTTACGAGGAAGTACAAGGTATCGTCTTTAGCTTATAATTTATTATTGCTGAACAGAAAAAATTGAAATATAAAATAAAGTTCAGTTGCGAAAGCCATTTATTACAGATTTTGAGATACATAAATGCGATGCAGGTCCATTCTTTTATTCACAAAAACAAAACGAAATAGGCACAACAAAAATCATGTGATAAAAATAAAGAGTTTTTTTTAAACTTGTGTATAAACAAGTCACATGTAAATAGCGAGGGATTAAAATCAACGTAATGCTTTCACTATTAATATCCCCATACAGTTTTAAACAAATAATTTGCGATTTATTAAAAACAGACTTTGCTTGCAAATATTTTTCGCAATTAGGTAGATACTTTGATTAGAAGATGAGGTAGTCAAATAGGTAGAAGTTCATATAGGTAATTCACCTTAAATAGCATCTGCTGGGTATAGTATAAAAAGCATTATTAAGGGCGAGGGGGAGAGCTTGTCTGAATGCGTACGAAAGACACAAATTGCAGAATTCCTGTACTTTCGTATGTACGCCAATCCAAACATATTTATAACATTAGCAGCAAGTGAAGGTTACAGGACAAGGTTCTGCAGTGTAGTCCGCATGTTCCTGTAGTCTCTTTCTACTTCTACTCTGGAGATAATCAGCATTTTCGAGCAATTCAGGTTTCTCTAGGATTTCTGCGGTAGCTGTTCTCAAGGCTGCTTCAATGTTGAATGCATCTTTGGCAGAAGTTTCAAAGAAAGGAATTCCTTCGTTTTCACTGAGTTCCTAAGAACAGCAATAAGAATGCAGAAACAGGTTATCGACTATGGCACAATAATTTATCCGGTTATGCTAAATAGTACATTATTTTTCAGCCGACGATATTTCACCTAAAATCCGATTAATGGACCCATGGCCAAGAAATTTCGAAAAATTACGTCCATACAAGACTATCAAATTCTTCATAAACATATAATGTAGTCTACTCACCTTTCCAACCCTAGTAGATACCATTCGTAATTCTTTACGATCCGATTTATTTCCTACTAGAACACGAACAGCACCTTCAGGTCCATGATCATTGGCAAATTTTATCCAATCTTTAATATGAGCAAATGTGCTAAATTCCGTCAGCGAATATACAAAAAATATAGCATGAGCATTTCGAACATAGCTAGGAATAATTGCGCGGTATTTTTCGTCCCCTGCAGTGTCCCACTGTTTTTAAGAAATACAGTGAATTCATAAATAAATTATTGATGCCTTTGTATTTTTTAATTGGAATGAATATGAATGGATATGCTTTAAGCATACTTTGAAAGCCTTACCATATTTAGCTTCACAGTTTTATCACCCATTTGAACAAATTTAAATAACTGAAATACAAATTACAAATATTTACATTACTTTTCATTACGTGAATTTTACGTGTATTTCTACTGCATTTACGAAAAAAATCAAAATATATTTTTAATTGTTTATTCATTTGTGTATATTGTAGACGTGAAACAAGGGCTTCTTAATCATGTTAGCTAGAACTTTTGACTTACCAGGTCACAACCAATTGTAGTAACCATATTCTCTTGAAATTCATTATCCTGTGAATAATGAAGCATATTAATTTTAACCATGATAACGATGCTGATGAATACTGTCTAACAAAATAAATAGAACATAATTAGGAAAGTAGTTTAATTTTACTCACAGCAAATCTTCTCAAGAGAGCTGATTTTCCCACACCTAAAAAATAACCGAATCATAGAATGAATTAAAGTGAAATTACTGGAAGTAGAAAAATTCATTACAGTCATACGGTTGTTGTTTTGGCGGTTTGTACCGTGTATAACTATCATTGGACATTTACTAACCATTTCTGTTTGTAAAATATGTAACGCATGAAATTTAATTACCTGAGTCACCAAGTACAACGATTTTGAAGGTATGATCACTGGAAAAAAATCATATTAACAATTATGTATGTAAATTCTCAGTACACTGACAGAGTAATCTTATGCTGATTTTAAAAATTGACATCCGAAGAAAATATGATCCCGCATTACTTTTTATTATTTCCGAAATTTCATGTATGTAATTACCACGCAGAGTCTGGATTTTTGCGACAGCTGCCGGGCACTTCTTTGTCTGGAGATTCAATACCATACAGTCTGGTAAGGGTGGCAAAACTGAGAGGTTCTCTGCACACTGGACACCTGCAGGGAAGTG
>JAAXYX010006148.1:0-10053 GCA_036851915.1 Ptenothrix huangshanensis
TTTAAAAAAGTAAAATTTTTAATTTTGTATTTTATTAAACCGTTCATATTTTTTTGAAAATTCTGAAAATATTCAATTATTTTAATTGACACTTTTTGAAAATGTTCAATTTTTCTAATTCATAGTTTTGAAAACGTTCCATTTTACAATATTCAACTTTTTAAAAACGTCCATTTTTTTCAGTTCACAATTTTTAAAAACGTGAAATATTTTCTTTTTCCACTTTTTCAAAACATCTAATCTTTTTCAATTCACACTTTTGGGAAACGCTGAATTTTTAACTTACGCTTTTTAAAAAGCGCTGAATTTTTTTTTTACTTGTTGAAAACGCTTAATTTTTTTTGCTTTTTAAAAACTCTCAATTTTTTAATTTTCACTTTTTGAAAACTTTTTTTTTCTCTTTATGCTTTTTACCATGTAAACCTTAGTAAGCGCCCTGTCAGAATTTATTAGCAGGTTGGCAGAGGCAAAAATGTGTAATTGCTGGCGCAATTAATCCATGAAATACGGTAGATATATCTGCTATATGTAAGACATGTCTAATTAATCGGAGTAGCTATCCTAAGCGCATTTCCGTCAACTTGTCTTACCAAGTTAGCATAATATTGAGTGTATTATATTAGCATTAGACAAACCCAGAAAAGAATGCAACTCCCTCATCATTCCACTCCAGCTTTCTTTTAATTTTTTACTGCCCTATTTCACAATCTGATTGCTGGATGTAAGTATGTACATTGTAAGGATTGAAAGCCGACGTTAGGCGAGAGGAAGGCAAGACAATGATGAGCAAGTTGAGAGCTACCAAAAGTGCACAGATAGGAATATTTTATTTCTCAAGCACCCTTAATTTACTCTTACGTCTATGCTTCCGTTATAAAAGTTATTCTCTCCTTAATTTTATTCGCAACAAAGTATAGTGTGTAGTGAGCGAGATTCACTTGGTACATTTTGAAATACACTAGACTGCATTGCTCATATAGGAAGTTGTAGTGCATTGCAGCTTTGAGACATTGTAGTGGCGTTTAGTACACTGTAAAAAATCAAGATTCTTAAAAGAGAAAAGATGCGGGACAAATGACAAAAATGGACTAGGATTTAGTGGAATTGTCAAAGAATATTTTGCATCTAAAGTGCAATGCAAAGGATTGAGGTCGTCTTAGATTGAGATTTTTTGCTTTGAAAATTTTGAAACATATCAAAATCTCGTATTTTTGCAATTTTGAAAAATTACAAAATTTCTTATTTTCACAATTTTGAAAAATTTGAATTTCCTATTTTTGAAATTTTTAGGCATTTCAAAATTTTCTATTTTCACCATTTTTGAAGGTTTCAAAATGTTTTATTTTCACGAATTTGAAACATTTTAAAATTTACCATTTTCAAAATTTTGAATTGTTTCTGAATTTTGTATTTTGATTATAAAGGCTTCAGAACTTTGTAGCGTAACACTTTAAGTTCCTAAATTCTAACTTCAACAATTTTAAAGCGTTTAAAATTTACTTTTTTGACAATTTTGTAACACTTCAAAATTTCCATATTCTTGATTTAAAAACGTTTTCGAATTTCGTATTTGAAGATTTTTGAATCCCTCCAAATTTTTATTTTTGACAATTTTGTATCATCTCAGAATTAATTTCTACAGTTTCAAACCTTTTCATTTTTTTTATTTTTACCGTTTCAAGCATTCCAAAATTTTTCATTTCAACAATTTGCACGTGTCTTTTATTGCGAGATGCGCTGTAGGTGCATTTTAGGCAAACGTGAAATGTATCCCAAGCCAACTGCGCTCATTATTATATTATATTAAATACAAATACAAATGCAAATAAATTACTCAAACCCGATGTAGATGCACTAGTCTTTACAGTGTATCTGTGTATACACATGAAAATTGCTTACGTCTCAGGAAAAGTTTCTTCCGTGGGATGGTTTCGCAAGGCAAGCTGTAGAGAATATCCGTAATAGCGACATGGTTATGCGAGGGAATGAAGCATCATAAGTAAGTAGTCGTGACTGGTTTGCCTTCTCTGGAATAGACGAGTATGGAGTGAATCCTTTCTCATCTATTGCTATTGTGGAAAGCAAAGCTACGGCACTACACCTAACATGCATTCATTTCAGTATAAATAGGAATTCCCATTTGCATGTCCAGACTTGCAGACTAGACAGAAGTTCAACTATGCAACCAATTTGAAACCACGACCATGCCAAGTCAAGACCAGGAGAAAACCAGACATACATGAGACCACGCATGATTCCATGAATCCCATGTAATATCCATGTTACAATTTAATACGAAATTTACTTATCATAATAAACCTGGACCTAGGAATTTTATTCTGTCGTAAAAACTTTGGCTCATATGTAAAGAAATATTCGTGTTGAAATTAAATCCAGGAATTCAGATCCAAGTCATCGACCATTATTTCTTTCCTCACGAGGGCGAGACCGAAAAGTATCTCGCCAACTATTCTTCTTTCTCCTTCCCAATTCCCTGCTCTTTGCTATCAAAAATATATTTTTGGTTTTATACACCTCAACGTATATACTTATTTTATAGATATATACTATATAGGCATCTGCGAGTATAGGCCTCTAGCAGGGGCGTATCTGGGGTGGATGCTTGGATGGTGATTTTTTACTACCAAAATGTTGGACTTCTTCAGACAGTGATAGTTGAAAAAATTGGACTTTTTCAAAAAGTGTAAATTGCAAAAATTGAAGCTTTTCAAAAAAAGATAATTTGAAAAATTGAAGCTTTTCAAAAAGTGTTAATTTGAAAAATTAAAGCTTTTCAAAAAAAGATAATTTGAAAAATTCAAGCTTTTCAAAAAGTGTTAATTTGAAAAATTAAAGCATTTCAAAAAAGGATAGTTTAAAAAATCGAAGCTTTTCAAAAAAAGATAGTTTTAAAAATTGTAGCTTTTCAAAAAGTGTTAATTTGAAAAATTACATCTTTTTATAAAAATATATCTGAAAAAATTAGACACCCCCAAAAAGTCTCCATTTAAAAAAATTGCGCTCCTTAATAAAGTATGGATTGGAAAAATTCAGTCTTCTCAGCAAATGATAATTTAAAAAATTGCGTCTACTTGAAAAAAGATAATTTGAAAAATTGCACCTTTTTTATAAAAGGATAATTTAAAAAAAATTCGCCATTGCCAAAAATTATTAATTGGAAATATTAAGCATCTTCAAAAAGAGAAAATTGAAAAAAAAGCTCCCTTCGAAAAAAGCTACATATAATTGAAAAAATAGACCTTTTCAAAAATCGTAAATTGGAAAAATTGTACACTTTCAAAAAAGTGTTAACTCAAAATATTACACTACTTCAAAAAAGTGTTTTTTAAAAAATTATTCTTTTCCAGAAAATGCTAATTGAGAACAACTATGCATTTTCCAGATAGACCTTTCAAAAATTGTTAAATTGGAAAAATTACATCCCTTCAAAAACATTTTTCGGATTTTAGAAAAGTGCTGTTGGAAAAAGTATACGTTTCCAGAAATAGCATTCTTAAAACTTTAGAGATTTACTTTGAAAAAATTCATTTTAGCATTTTAGCGTTACACAACACCGCCGAAATTCAGTCCCACCTACGCCCCTGGAGTCTATACTGCAATTTTCCAAAGAGAAAGCGTCGAACACTGAGCGTTTCAACATTTACACGTTACTCTACACGTAGTAAGTTGCATCATAGAGAACGGTGTGATAGTGGCGGAAGACTTGGAGCATCGTCACATATCTTGCCTCATACTTGTCGCTTTCGACGGTGAAGACATTTCGAAATTGTATAAGGATCTGTCCTTACTAACATCCGCGGAGGAATAAGAATGGTCCGTGGTGGTCGTAGTATAGTTATACATATACGGCATTTAAACACGTAGGTGATAGGACGGGAGGATAGGTATATGAAATGAAATGCATTTTCTAAGAGCCAAGAGCCCCATAAAATTTTAAGGCGTTACCAATTTCCTTCAGATTGCATTAGAGAACGAATCCTTTTGTTTACGCTTTCTTTATAATTCCAATTGACTTTTATTGGGTTTTAGATGGGAAAAGGAGGAGGAAAGTTGGAATTTATTGTCGATTTTTTCTTAATTGCTTTTACATATATGTGTACATACATATAAATGATGTAGGTCGAGTTTTATTTAATGCTAAAACTCATCATGGCATGATCTCCGATGAAATGAATTTCCATCGCTCTTGAATCGCATTATGTTTTGCTTCTGGGTCTGGGCCTGGATCTGGGTCTGGGTCTGGTTTTGGAGGAGGCATTAGAACTTTTCGGACATTGTTTTATTTCCAAACAAAAGATCATGCGAGTATGTAAAAAAATGAGGCGGGAGAATTGCAGAAAGTACAATTTTGGCAGAGGAAATGACTTCCGGAGTCTAACCCATGCCGGGGAACAGGCTTATTATAATTATTACAGTATTATGGTAAAAATACACTTTTTCGCAATTTGAAAATGTAAAACATGGTAGTATGAAAAACTTAATTTAGGTAAAAGTCCTGATTTAACATTAGTGTGGGGAAAGTTAAATTTTTACTGGCAAAATTTCCGATCAGTAATAATTGTGCGTCAATCTTTAATTCTGTTTAAATGAATTTTTAAACGATTCAAAATTTCCTGTTTTATGAATTCTGAAGCGATTAGAAATTTTCTGTATTTTGAATTCTGAAACGATTCAAAATGTCCTGTTTTATGAATTTTGAAATGATTCAAAATTTCCTGTTTTATGAATTTGGGAATGATTCAAAATTTTATGTTTTATCAATTTGGAAAGGATTCAAAACGTCCTGTTTTATCAATTTTGAAACTGTTCAAAATTTCACATTTTAACAATATTTCAACATTTCGAAATTATGTTTTATAAATTTCAGTCCTTTCAAAATTTCGTGCTTTAACGTTTTTCACCCGATTTAAAATTGTCTTTTGACAGTTTGAGAAGGTTTCAAAAATTTCATATTTTGCTAATTTTTCAACCTTTCATAATTTTCTTTTCTAACAATTTTGAAACGACCTAAAATTTCATATTTATTTAATTCGGAACCCTCCAAAAAAATTCGTTTTCAACAATTTTAAATCGTTTCAAAATTTCCTATTTTAACAATTTTTAGACAATACAAAAGTTCTTATTTTGCAAATCTGAGCACCTTTCAAAATTATTTATTTCAAAAATGCTTAAGCCCTTCAAAATTGTCGACTTCAAATTTTAAAACAATTTTAAACTGCAATTTTAAAGTTCTTAATGCATCAAAAACTCATTATTTTCTCCTGCGAGATGCACTTGACATACAATTTCGACGCGTTTTACATACACCAATTTTTACAGTGTACACCTTCTTTCAAAAGAATCGAATGCAAAACTTTATCACGCATTTAGCCCGTTGATGCTTCCGCTTTCATATTGATCCATAATAAGTACATGATTGCACACAGACAGGTTTGTATCTCCATTATTCATTGTTATTGTTACAAAGTCCATCATCCTAATGTGAATTTTCATATGGCCGTGTTTCCTGCACCTTCGCATTTAGTCTTTACATCTGTATTCAGTGTGGCAATTCTACGTGTTCCACAATAAACCTTGCACTCTGCACTATCCAGCAGATAGGCATTAAATGCCTATCCTCAATTTTTCTTGGGTCGCTCATCGCGTATCGCTCATCGTGTGTGTGTATCAACACCAACATCAACATCAACGTGCATTAGTTTACTATGTACCATACCATACCATACCATACCATGGACGAGACTATTGAGCCAGAATAACATCCATGAGCTTTCACTTTCTTTGCTGATGTCGAGTGAGTAATTGAGAGACTTTTTCAGGAAATAGTGGAGAAACTTTTCCCTGCAATCGATAGTCTTTTGACCTTCTACAAGATTTCAAGTATACGAACAGTTATACGTCACACAGTATGTGTGTACTTATATCCGAACAAAATAAATATCTGTAGGTATATAGGCTATACCTATCCGTTATAATCTATTCTACTCTATTCTCTTAAAAGGATATATACCCACCTAATTATAATTGTACCTACTATGTAATACCGGCCTTATATGTACATACAATTATGTACATTGTGCCTCCTGTTTAATGGATGAATGTTTTCCCATTCCAGATCAAACGTGTAGCAACACGTACATTTCCTCAGTGTCTTTCCCATGATCTCGCTTTGTGCACATTTGCATACTAAACTGTAAACAAGACATTAGTGTATGACCTAATTGCACATTTTCCAACTCTTTTCAAAACAACATTCTTGCAAGTTCAAACAGAGGGAAGCCAGTCATTTGTTTGTATTTTTAGCTAGACTACCTAACTATCTACTCTACTCCTTATTCCTGACTTCTGTTTTTCCCTTGGAAGTTTGGATGCATAGCATTGAAATTAAAACCAAGTTGTTCCTTTTGAAGTAAATTACAATTTTGATGAGTAGCGCAAGCAGGATTTATTTTTTCGAATCGAAGCGAAGCAAAAAAGGTGTAGGAAAAACATTTTACACTGGATAAGATCCAGTGTAAAATTTTTGAAAAAACGACATCTTATTATTTCCAAATTGAGCTTTTTGGGCCAAAAATAAGTAATCATTGTCGTTTTCTTGTAAAATTGAAAAATAGCGTGATTTTTTATAAGATTCACAAAACTGCGTCGTTTTCGTATTAATTGTTAAAAAAGCTGCTTAATTTTTGTATAAATTAAAACAAAAATGCTTCGTTTCTGATAAATTTGAAAAAAACTGCGTCGTTTTTGTATAAATTGAAAAAAACTGCGTTGTTTTCGTACAAATTCGAAAAAACTGCGCCGTTTTCCTGTAAATTTCAAAAAAACTGCGTCATTTGTGTATAAATCTGGAAATAACTGCGTCGTTTTTGTGTAAATTTAAAAAAAACTGCGTTGTTTTTGTATAAATTTTAAAAAACTGCGTTGTGTTTGTACAAATTCGAAAAAACTGCGCCGTTGTTTTATACATTTGAAAAAAAAGCCTCTCTAACCTCTGGTAAATTTAAAAAAGGCGCAACTTTTGTGTGGATTTAAGAAGATGCAAAAAATGTGATGCAAATCTTAAGGAAGGGAGTGCATTTCAGAAATCCCTTGAATTCCTACGCCTAGTTACGCTACTGATTTCGATAGTGATTTGATTTTTGTCGAGAGGAACTAGTTATGTACACTTTAGAGTGAGGGAACAATGTCTAGCTGCAGTTGGTGCATGTACGTATGTGTAAGTAATTATACCTTTGTGAACTTGGAGATGATCAGAGCCACTGTCATATTCATCGCTATCATTAACTTGCAAGTTTTCTTCGTAATCGCCAAATAAATGGTTCGATGGTATTTCAAAGGGGATATAAATTAGCCATTGTGCCCACCTAGTCCTGGTTCTGGTCCTGGTTCTGGTTCTTGCTTTGGTTCTTTACACATTGAAAATTTTGCAAATCCGCTTACTGGAGATGCTACTAATGGCTTTATAAATCCGAAACGCAACCGTGTCACACAAGTGCAGCCCTACTCACTTGCGTTCGTTCATAGCTATAATGTGTAATTTAAACTACCAAACCAACTCGTGAGATCGATTGATTTCTGTGGGTACGAAAGTGGAAGGGGTGTGAAGGTTACGCTCGGTTATTGCCATTCTAGTTCTGGAGTCTAGTTTTGTACGGAGATTGGAAATAGGCACACATTTCTGGATAATACGATCAAGTAGTCAAAGTGTGAAATCCCATATTAATGTAGTAATGATTCACCAAAACAAGCAGCATGAGAAAACTTTCTTCCACTTGCAAGGAAAAGAAAAGCGGGAGGTTTGAATTTTGAATTTGAATCTTTAGATAGCAAGATACAAGTACAATTCTTATTAAAGTTGCAAATATTATGCATTACTGTATGCATTTTCCTGTTCTATCAGTACCTATTTACCTATGTTAAATTTTGCAACGGATCAAGAATGTAGGTACTTATCGAATTTGTATGAAATTATCAAAAAATTTGTATGCATGCAGATGCAGGTGAAAATATTGCATAGGTAGAGATAACTAGCTTTTGAAAAACTGTACGGATAAGTAGCGTAACCAGCATCTGTTTTCGTGTTGGCCAGGAAAAACTCAATCTACTCCAGTGTAAAAGTTGAAAAATCGTAAATTTAAAAAAACCACGTCGATTCTGTGTAATTTTAAAAAATGCGTCCAATTTGTGTAAATTTTAAAAAACAGCGGCCATTCTGTGTAATTTTTAAAAATTCGTCCATGTTGTTAAAATTTTAAAAAACGGCGTCCATTCTGTGTAATTTTAAAAACTGCGTCCATTTTGTGTAAATTTTAAAAAACAGCGTCCATTTTATGTCATTTTAAAAACTGCGTCCATTTTGTGTAAATTTTAAAAAACAGCGTCCATTTTATGTCATTTTAAAAACTGCGTCCATTTTATGTCATTTTAAAAACTGCGTCTTTTTTTTGTATATTTTAAAAAATCCTCGTCCATGTTGTGTAAATTTAAAAAATTGCTTCCATTTTGTATAAGTTTTAAAAGAACTGCGTGCGTTTTGCCTAAATTCAAAAAAAAAATCCGTGTCGTTTTCGAATAATTTAAAAAAACTGCGTCCTTTTCTCATAATTATAAAAAAAACTGCAGTTCTTTCATGCAAATTTAAAAAACTGCGTCGTTTTCGTTTACATCTAAAACTCTTTTTTTTTCTTATGAATCTTGCAGTGTATTTTTATAAATCCTTTGTATTCCTAGCCCAACGTGGCCTACGTCTAGCTACGCTACTGGCGTAGTATCCAGGCTGGCAGTACAATGTTTTTTCATGAAGTTAAGTTCCTCAAAGTGCGTAAAATTGTAAGGCGTCCAGCCATGCAGTTGTCGTTGTCAGTGGAAGATCAACTGTTATCGCTGGTATCTTTGCTCCCAGGAATAACTTGACACCACAGACGACAGGTGTACATAATGTAATCAAAATGTCTTCAGCCACTCCATCATAATGCGTTACAAGCTTCAAAAAATAAACAACTAATTTTAACGTTTTATTAAATGACAATGGACCTAGAACTTTAGTTGCTTCTCACAACTGCTTATCGCTTGACCAAGTGAAGTTATTTCGTCATCATTAAATGAATGACTTGCGATTAATTACAATACTTCACTGTGTAACAGTTTTTACTAGCACGGCGTATACAAAACAATTGGTTTCTTTATCATATCGTAATAATTACAGATAATGCAATAGTGCAAGTTTACACTTGTGCATATGACTATAAATGTGTAATTGTTACATTATTATAAATTATATCTTTGATGCAGGGAACTCACGTGTGACGTAAATACATACAAAAGCATACAAGCTCAGAATATACAAACACTTGGCGCTAGTTCGCCTTTGTAGTTAGAATCAGTGTGACAAGATAACGTGGTCCTGGTCTTAATATTATTGATTTCCCAACAAGCTCACAATGAGTTTGAAGGGGAAGCAGACAATTCAGTGTTTGCAATACCTACCTTGGAGCCGTAGGTAACTTATGTAAGGCAAGTGTGAAGTACGGTGGTAGGCGGCGAGAGAGATGAGACGATGCGCATCTTCATCTTCCACATGAAAGATTACAAAATATGAAGTTTTATAATGGAAAACTATTAGAGATTCATCTATACTATCAAGTATAAGTGAGACCTTCTGCCTCATCCTGAGCATTTCGCAGGAAGAAAGCAGTAGCGTTACTAGGCGTAGGCCACGTAGGTCTAGATTATATAATTATGTCCATAGGATTTTTTAAAATACAATAAACGATTTACATTTTCAGGAAAGGAACATGAAGCAGTTTTTTTATGTAGAAGAAAACGACGCAGTTTTTATAAATTTGCATGAAACAGCCGCAAGTTTTTTAAAAATGTGAGAAAACCACGCTGTTTTTTTTTAAATTAAGACAAAAACGAAGCAGTTTTTTTAAAATTTAAAATAAAACGGAACAGTTTTTAGAAATTTACAGAAAAACGGCACAGTTTTTTCAAATTTACACAAAAACGACGCTGTTTTTTTAAAAATAACAA
>JAAXYX010006149.1:0-10053 GCA_036851915.1 Ptenothrix huangshanensis
TCCATACTTTTTCTGCTAAACCATGTGCTATATCATAGACTTCATTGATCACAATTAGGCGATAAACAAAATTACATTCTTACAAAAATATAACATTATAAAAAAGTCATGCACACCCAATTTTCATGTGATTCTATTTCCCTAGCGATCACAATTATGACACAAAATTGATCACAATTAGGTAACGTACAGTAAAAATTCAACATTTATACGATTCAAGAGTACAGTGAAAAGATGAATCAAAATCTGAAAATGTTTGTCTTTGCAAATGTGCAATTTCATTGTCTTTACTGAGAGCAATTATACAGGTAGATTGTTTGCCTCTGGGACTGGGACAGTCATTCGCGTCAAGAAATCTAACAAAACCTTCTATCAATTCAAAAAAAGATTTCGAATTCCAACTCGAACAGAAACACTGGGTAAGAAAGTCAAATAATTCTATTAAACCAGAATGAACAAAGGGATACCAGCTGTACTGACATCAAATTTAATATTTTTACAAGGCTAGTTTTTTTTATTTACGATTATAAGTATTGGTAAAATTTTACAGCTTTTATAGGTTAGATAATAATTAATAATGAATCATACAAAATTCAAAACAGGAAAAAACAAATTAATGGTTGATGCTGGGCATAAACCTGCATTCACTTTTTCACAACAGATTAATTAACTTTATTAATTAAGTTAATCACCTTAATTTCTTATTAACTTCACCTTTTCGCACGAAAACTGAGACCAGATTTGACGAGTTGGATCTTTTCCATTCCCTCCCAGGAACAGGTATGCGGAAAGAGAACGCAAGAGTGAGTCACATGGTGTGAAACTCCTTTCTCGGCTTTCTGAACTTCCACGGGAAAACATAAACTTGTAGACGAAAACCTAAAACTCACGGAGTGTAAAACTAGCCCCACAGACCTGAACATCATATTGGTATTCCTCCATCCTCATAAATAAGTGCAAGAATTAACTTTTCCTTTTAGAGTGTTGCCGTTTTTAGTTCTCTTACAACAAAGTCGGGTTACAATGTTCCAGATTTTATTACATTTGAATTTACTTTTTTAGAACTAAACTTGAGCCCGGTGCAACTTCATCAATTCCTGTAGAAACTCGTCGAAGTGCACGGCACGCTGTACTCTAAAGTTCGCAACGAGTGAATATTCCATCACCCTTTTTAAAATATGACGGCAAAATTGTTGTTTATTTCAGTCCTCGGTTGAGAAGCTAGAACCCGTACTGAGATGCCTGCTTCTGTTATCTAAAGAAAGAAAGTGTTCAACACGCTGGAATGATTGATGGAACGTTTAACGGACAAAGAGAATTCATTCAATCCGATAGGGATCGATACATTAAATATTTTAATTCATCACTTTCGTTGGACTACATATGCCATTTGATTCAGTGGTTATGTACATGTAATCTATAAAACGTATCTAAAGCGCATTCTAATGCATCAAAAGGGAAGGATATTTAAATAATTTTGTACAAACACATAACGCATCTTAGGACTTGGAGATTAATTAACAAGGGGAATCGTGTCTGAAACTCATTTTAACCGCATTGTACACATTTAGTTGTAGTGTATGCATTTATCCTCCAAGTTTAGGCAGGAGCTTTTACAGTGTACTTTGCACAACTGAGAAACATGTTTCGGTTGCTTGTGTTGGCATTGCATTGGTCTACTATTGTCTATTGTCATTGTCATTTACGCGCACGAAGGAAATGCTTTAATGTTACCCGAGAATCTAACAGCTGACGCGATTCACTAAGTGAACATAATATAATTGTAGGTGAGGAGTTTCACTGGAAAGTATTAATACTTGCAAATAGTTCCCATTTACATTATCCGATTTGACCGAGCAAAACTTACAAGGGAAATTTTTCTACTTGTTGTACGTGTATCATAAAATCCTTATAAAAAAATTATGCATCACGCATAAAGCAGAAGAACATTTGTTTTAAATGCTTTAAATTTTGATGGTTTGCAATTTTTTTCGGTTATAATTAATAACAGTATAATTAAATCGTTGTTTTTCTAAGACAGTAAAACAATTGTGGGTATTTTTTACGCGATTTTTTCATGTTTTGTTTTTGATAGTGTCCTGTATAGATAAACATCCACACCGAATCATCATGTACACAGCTTTTAAAGTAGTTAAGTTATCATTATAGTTTCATCAACAATTAAATCAGCATGAAATCATAGACATTTATTGAGTCAACACAATTGAGTTCATGAGTCAAAGATGATCTTTGTTGATGTTGGCAAATGTTAGCTGAATCTATTTGAGTTTTGAACTCCAGTTTTTAAAAATATATGCGTTGTGGTGTAAAAATTATAATGAAGGAGGGGTATTTCGTAGAAGGGGGCGTAGTGAATTTAGCCAAATAGAGGTGGGTGGGTCTATAATACAATACGGGTGTATCTAATATAAGGCGGGTATGTCCATTTCTTTACCATTACCATTACAATGCATTCCGAAGTTTCAAATAGGATATTTCGACAGCCCTGGAAATCATGCTCTTAACGTTGAACTTGGATACCTCGATTTTTGAGAAAAACAAATGGAGATGCTTCCCCGTTAGTCTAGTTGATGATGCCCTTGAGAGTGAGAGTGAGAGTATAAGAGTACCGAAGTAATTCCAAAGAACTGATAAAGTAAAAAGACCCTGCTTGACAGGTATTCACTAGCTGAGGTCCGTACGGTAAAAGTGGATGCATCTAAAATGCCAAAAAGCCCATTATTCATAAATAATTTGCTATTAGAAAGCTTCTTTTAAATCCGCAAAAAAATCTAAACTGCGTCTTAATTCAAGCTGCAGTTCGATGGACTTCAGATGCATCCATACAAGGCATTATATCAAATAAAAGGAAATTAAAAATGATAAGCTCTTCGACAATATATTTATACTTTTGCTTATTTTAAGATTGCCCAGTTTTTGCAATGTACTGGCACGAGGGTTTTGCATTACACATCCTTTGTAAACATTTTTAAAAAAATAATGGCAGTAAGTTGTCGCTCAGCTTACAATCACATTAAAAGGTGACAAACTTCACGTTATCGAATTGATGTGCGTTAAAACGGGACAGGACATTTTTTCTCATTGGAGTGCACACAAGTTTGTTTTTAAACCTGCGCTAGCGCAAACATGTTTGGGTCTAACGTAAGTCCTTGGAAGTAAAATTGACGGAACAATTAAAGATTCATCTCCAAATGTTTCTTGACATTTTTCTGATAGTGATTATCTCAGTACATTCAGTATCAACTCACCTTTGGAATTATTCTTATTCAGAGTGGGGAAATTGGGATTTGAACTTAAATGCAGACGATAGTCGTATTACCGTAAAGAAAAAACGTGCTTCCACACAGTCTAACGTAACAGAATTTAAAGGAGACCATCAGAAGAATTTTTCTACGAAGCACTTTTGAGGGAAAAGAAAAATCTAACAAGCCGTGGACGGATTGACAACGGCTTTTAAACCTTTTGTAACAAGTGAAACAAATTCATACACAATGAGCAACGTACCCAATGGAGAATCTGGTTTTAAAGTTGCGGCTGATTTAGTGCAGTTTTTAATTCCTTTAAAACTATTTCAGTGGCAATATTTTACAGTGATTCTGGGGGAGGAATACATAAATAATAATTCAGGTGGGTGGACTACTAATTAATTCATTTTACTCCACGTAGCCTAATTCAACTTTCCTCTTTTTCAAATTATACCAACTGTTGAAATATTTGATTTCAACACCAACCTTCGATTTAATCTCACAGGTTTAAATGATGTACGCCTAAAGTTTAATTAGGTGTGTATAGTTGTAAATTACATTACTATTAATTACCTACTACTGTACGGATTTGTCAAAAAGTCTCAAAAATACGACAAATATTGAGTGTACAGATATGTAACGCAGGTTTAGATATAATTCGTAATTAGTAATACGTAGGTCAAGCATGCGTCGACCCGATAAACGGATTTAAATCCGATTTCGAAAAGTGGTGCAAAACATGTTGGCCAAAACAAAACTGGCAAATACTGTCACTTAAAATTAGGAAAATTAGCATAAACTACCAAAAATTCTTAAACTTATTGCACGGGATAAAAGCAGTTTCGGCCAGTTTTTGCCAATTTTAGCCATTTTTACCTCTTTAGGACAATATGGTCGTGTCAATAATTTTTTTAAAAAAAGTGGCATTTACTGAACCCTGTTAGTATTTTGTGTGCANAAAGTGGTGCAAAACATGTTGGCCAAAACAAAACTGGCAAATACTGTCACTTAAAATTAGGAAAATTAGCATAAACTACCAAAAATTCTTAAACTTATTGCACGGGATAAAAGCAGTTTCTGCCAGTTTTTGCCAATTTTAGCCATTTTTACCTCTTTAGGACAATATGGTCGTGTCAATAATTTTTTTAAAAAAAGTGGCATTTACTGAACCCTGTTAGTATTTTGTGTGCACGAACCGGTGTAGGCACCAAAGTTTTACAGTACTGATTTCTTATGTATTGTAAGTTTACTATGTGGATCATAGATGGCCGTAGTGTCATCATTCGCCAAGTTCAAATAATCAAGTTTGTGCTGTATTCGATAATGTAGAGTGCTTTAAAATTGGGTTTAATTTCTGTCAAAATCCGATTTATTATTTGATATCTCGTTTTTGCAGAGTAAAAATAAAATTGTTTTTGGGTTGTGCTTTTAATTTAGCAAATTGTTTCCACTTTCCATTTGCTATATGTATATCTTTTTAGTTTGGAATTTAGAAGTAGTACATGTGCTTATTTTATTTCCCGCAGTGTTTGTTATTTATCGTCGAATTATCAAAAACAAAATCACCCATTCTAAGTTATGCATGGTACTGAACGAGTAAATTAATCATTGTTTACAGTCAGTGCTACATGTTTGAATTGATTTTTGCTGTAAATTGATTCAATTTAAATTAATTCAATTAAAATTAATTCAACTAAAACTTATAGCTTAATTTAAACTTATAAGTACATACCTGCCGATTACTGAATGGTTTGACATTTGACTAAATGTAGTCAATCGGTCAATGAAGCCAATTTCAATAAAGTACAAGTAATTAGAGAGAAAGAAATAATTTATTTAGGTATACCAAATTAATTTAAACTCTGAATTCGGCTAGTGAAAAAGATGCCAAGTTTCAAACAATCATGGATTTGTTATAACAAAGATCTGTTACTTCTATTATGTATAGCCTTTATGTTGGAGGACAGTGTCAACTTTAATTTTATAAAATTTTTCTCTCATGAGTAGGCATTATAAGTAAAACAGAATCGAAGGATGCATAGTTCCTTAGGGAACGTATTTGTGCGTAGATAGCAGAATCATGCAACAACTAAACCAAATATCGTATTTGTACATATTTGTGGCACTTGATTAGTCTCTTCTAGAAGTGACTGGAACTTGTGGTACTCAGAAGTTATAAAGCTGACTAACTAGTAATAACTGATTGGAACTGGCAGATTTATTATGGGTACGTGCGGACCAACCTCATTATGTACGTATTACAAGGTGTCCTTGAATGGAATGTACCAGTAGCTAATAAAACTACAACTCCTTGCATGTATCCCTGCAATTATCTTTAGAAAAAAAATATACACACAGCAGACCGGTAGTTTTGTAAACATAGATTCAGAAGCCGAAATATTGTATGTAGTTATTGGACGACTACAAGAAGTCACATGAATAAAATCAGCGATAGAAAGATATGAAAAGAAGTTGAGAGGAAATTGTAAATTTGAAGTTGAAGAATTAAATTACTGTCAAGAAAGGCGATTGGAAGCGTGTAGTTGCATTGAAAAAGCGCATTGTGAAGGACTTTAATGCAATTACGTTCTATGAATTGGTTCAAGTGAAACATGGAGAATGGAATTGGAACTTCAACTCGATGGATAAAAATTTGATGCTGATGAAAAGATATTACGGAGCCGACATCGAAATCACTGAGATGAGGAAATTATTTCCCTGGGTAAGAAATTTCTCGTTGGATTACTCCGAACATGATGAATCGTTGGCAATGATGCATTCATCTAACCAGCAGCAACGTCATTTCGTCTCTTTTGTACAGCCCAATGAATTCTTGCTCTTGATTTCAAAGGTGCGCACTCATCACACGTTAAGTCAATTATACAGTACAACAAGCTTGGTTCTTTATCTTTAAATAGTTCTTCTTTGTCTATTCTATTCCTCGGCATTTTTGTTCACGAGTGGCGATCCGATACTGGAAACCATTTACACAAACTTATCGATTATCCACTGCAATTTCTTCTCGTATTTGGTATTCTCTTAAAAACGCCTACATGAATAAGTTCAAATCTTCACGAAATCATCTGCTTGTATTTTAGATGCCGAATTCAATGTCTCACGCTTGGCTCTTGGTCGTTCCTTCCGTAAATGAAACTCAAGAATTACTTCGATGGTCTCGTCTCTTTTTGTCTCACCGCTTTTTGATCAACTTGGACAGTGATGTTTTCATTGGAATTTACGATAAAGTGCTCCAAAGATATAAAGTATGCATAAGCTTATTGTACTCCTTGGACATTGATTGGAACCAACCGCCTGTTTTATTGTACGATACTTAGCACGGATTTGTCGTTTCATGTAAAAATTGAACCGTCTTGTTTTAGGTGTACGAATATTTCAGAATCTGTAATTCATGTGAGATTCAAACATCCTTTGTGTGCACCATACACGTAAACAACGAATTGGAAGGCAAAAACTGCTATGCTAATAAGTATCAGCGAAGAAAAAATCTGAATGGGACGATCATAAAAGGTGTTGGAGTGAATGTAGGTAGCGTTTCTTTGTTTCTTCTTTTATCGTTATCCTTTCCAAACTAAAATACCATTAATCGTAGTTAACATAGGACTAATTGATGGTAGGCAAATGAATTCGATGTGGATACTGTGAGGCTGGATAATAGTTCTTGGATTCTAAAAGGAGGGGCATATGCAGAAGTTTTTGGAATACTGTCGTCCGAGCTAAATTTCCAGTAAGTACATAATTAGAATGTTTGTGGAAATTAAAATTTGCAGTGCAAATTGTATTTATGATTGGAAAATAAGACGATGTAGCGATATGGCGATTTGTAGGTACGAATTAACAATATTCGAAGGATACCGCTTCGGGAAGTACAATCGAGTGAATAAAAGTTGGGATGGCATAATTGGTGCTGTGAATCGGGCTGAGGTTGACATGTCCCTAAATCCTCTTTCAATGTCTATGGACAGATTAGAATATGTGGACTTCAGCATGGCCGTACATTCTGTTGGGTATGTTGTTGTTTTGGTGTTGAGTGAAATTGTAAGTTTGAAACCGATAACCGGAACTGATAGGATGCTAGTGTTGTAGAGTACTCATGAATCAGAAGGCATAGTGATAAGGAAGATTATGATTACTTAATAGACACTGATATCTTATTTCCAGAGTTCGAATCTACATCCAGCAGACGTTGGAGAAGAACTCAGTGCATTGGACGTTTTACACAAGTCCATTTTCTCCGTTGCTTCACGTAGCCGTTTTAACCTGCGCCATTGCTTTGGCTCTGATACTGTGGGGATTTTTAGTAGTTCGACCACCGAAAGAAAGAAACTTCACATTGTATGAAACGTCGTGGATAATTCTAGCTGCCATGTGCCAGAGAGGTAAATAAATAGTAGGCTGGAGGGAAGATATTCTGATTACAAGTGATTTATTTGTCTCGTTGATTATGATTTGTATTGATTTATTTTGAACATTGATTGAAGCTGCATGGACGTCATTGTGTGACTGAATGTGACCATCGTGACAATTATTTTCTTAACTTGGTCATCTTTCAAGTAGACATGAGTTAGAATTTGAACTGAGATGATGCGTATAATGTAGGAAGCCACATGACACCCACCAGTCCAAGTGCGAAGGCTATTTTTCTCGTCGCCTACTTTACATGTCTTATAATTTATTGCGGTTACTCAGCGACTTTAACGTCTCAGTTGTCCGTCCCTCAACCATTAAAACTTCCATTCCATGATCTAAGAGGTCTAACGCAGTCTCATGGCTGGACAGGTGGCCCAATTAAAGGAGATTTCACGTACATTTTTATGCAAGTAAGTGCAGTACATATTCTTCTATGATTTGTCTCAGTGCAGTGCAATTTAATTTAGTGTTCGCTTCTCCACTGACATTCGGGGAAGTATGAGCATAGGATGAGCATGTATGTATGTATAAGACAAGGAAAAAGTCGGTGTTGACGTGCATAAAGGTAATTATAGGAAACATGCCTCTTCTTTTTTATATTCTTTTTTTGGGGTTGATTTTTGGCATGAACACTTTTGGATCCAAGTAATTAAGCAAACCCTTGTTGGATCTTGGTGTTGATCACAGAAAACGTGTCCAGATATTTTAGCCAAGTCGGGAAACAGTTCAAATTCGCAATGTGAGTTGCTGACACAGGCTTGGACCAAAGTGGTAGCTCCGATCGAACCAACTTTGCCAAGTAATTTCGTGGACGGTCTTCGGAGAGTTTTGACTGAGCGCTTTGCCTTCATAGCGACAATGACGGGAGCACGGAACATTATTAGTACTCAATTAACAGACGAAGAAGCGTGTCGTATTCATGAGATGAAGGGTGAACCCTTGTCATCCAACTTGGCATTTGCTCTCAAGAAAAATCTGACGATCAAGAAACTCATCAATTACAAGTGAATATTTTTTAGCTCCATTCGTCTGTTTTCCTCCCAATCCATCATTTCCTAGCACCGTGTCCTCATTCGCTCCCAACTCCTGTAGCTTTTAATTTGATTGAGACGACATTACCTACATTTGTTTTATTTTTAGATTGCTCCAAATGTACGAGTCTGGAACGTTGAATCGAATTCGCTTGAGATGGCTACCGAAAAGGAAGACTTGTTCAAGTACAGGCAATGAAGTGACAGACGCTACATTATTTGATGTGGCCGTCGCCCCGATCCTCGTACTTCTCGGTTTGTTTTCCAGTGGTTTATTACTCGTTGTGGAATGTTGGTGGGGCTGGAGAGCTAATAGTTCCAGCTCCAGTAGTGTTTCCAGTCATACCGAATCAACTACCCGCTCCAAAACCAACTCCCACTTTCAACTTCAACCTTCAAGTCAAGCCATGAATATTGGAAAAGATTTTTATCAGACAGACAATAAAATGAAATGGGTTTTCCACTGAAAATCTTTCTGATTACATTATATTATATAAGATATGAAAAGCTTGTGCTCCCTCTCTCTCTCCTCTTCTCCCCATAATCATTCGCATACGTACTTCCCACATGTATATGGGTCGACGTCAAGAATATTCTCCAAAATATTGATGATGCGAATTTATTTTTCCTTCCTACTCTTTATTGGTATAGTGCTGGGGTCGTATAGTTTGTAACTCTGAGGAAAAATTCCACTTACTTAACTGATCCTCCTCGACATTTTTGTGCATGCAACTTGGAAGAATCCGGAAAGGGAACATCATAACATGTGTATGTGGAATGTGGGTGTACACTTGCGATTACTATGTACATCAAGTACTTTCCTCAGCTGCTCATTGAGTCGTGGTCAAACTTATTGTTAGTCTAATGTTCCCTTGTACCTACTGGGTCTGCTGGCTTGGGACACGTTACATATGGATCGGAATCGGAATATATTTATTATCCTAATGCAGATTCATAAAGATCCCAGCTAATTTGTTATCAAATCAAGTATGAGCATGAGAGGATTTTGGACTTATTCCTTTCACTCGAGAGATTCACTCACGTAGATATCGAGTTTCCCGAGACGTAGCTTAGGTAACTGCTAAATACCATCCGAACGAGTCTCGTCCCCATGCGAATCCCAGCAGAAAGAAGAGCAACATGAGTCTATAGCCGGTGTATACTGAGCCCATATCTGAATTTATTTATGAAGGAGCAACAACTGTAACTGCTCTACGTATGGACCTACCGTATTTACTCAAATAGTACGCGGGCGTACTATTAACAAACGCCGTCCCCAGACCCGCGTACAATTAGAGACCCGCGTGGTAATAAAGACCCGCGCACTA
>JAAXYX010006150.1:0-10052 GCA_036851915.1 Ptenothrix huangshanensis
CATCTTCAACTTCCGATATGAAATCAAGAATATCACCAATTTCCAAACCCAACTCATCCTCTTGTTCGGGTGTGTACGAAAACAGTGCTTTCAATTTTCTGTAGGAATTAATAAAACACAAAGCACTTTACTCAAGGTTGTTATTTAGTATTTCCATTACTAACACCTAACTAATTTAAAACAAAAAAAGCTACGGATATTAATATTAGTATGTTGTCAAATACCGTGCAGTAGGTTTTTTTCTTAGTTGAACACCATCACTAAAAACGTCATCGTCTTTTTCAGTTTCTGGATCGGGAGTAATAACTTTGACAAAATTATCGGGGAAAAGTCCTCTTTTAGATCCTAAATTACCTTCCCACCAACCTGTTTTGAAATATTAGATAATTATCAGTAGATTTAAACTACAGTAAAGCTATGAAACAGTTGGGGTCTCACATCTATGTGAAAATACCGCTCAATGCGTTGGCGACTCGTGATCGGGATACCCAAAATAATTGTACACGTAAAAGCATTTTCTGAATTAAAAAGTTGTTTATGTACAGTATCAACATATGTATTTGACATACCATCTAACTTCTGAATCACATTTGTGAGAACATCTCCCTTTTTAAGCGATAATTCATCAGCTTCTTGAGCAGTGTATTCATATTCCACTCGAACCTCTAACAAACATAAGTCGTAAAAAATAAGTCGATTAAGTACGTATAATCGATGCATACAATTTTAAAGAAGAATTAAAATTAATAAGAATAAAATATTTCTGAAGGTCCTTGGCCCTTACCCATTTTATAGGAGGCACCTAAAGTTGAGTACAATAAATCAGGAGCACAAGCAAACGCAAAACTTGGAAATGTCTTTCATAAGCACCTTGGCGTAGTTTTCACTATTTGTGATAAATTCTTGCAAACTTGGCTTTGGCACACACTTTTTTATCAACTAAGGTGACAAACTTCAAACTTAAAGGACCACAAATTATTGACGGGAGTAATTAATTATGTAGAAAAATTGTTAGCTCAATTCTTCGTTTGTGCGGTTTATCAAAATCTGCGGTAGTAACTGCCACTATATAAATACACTTCTTTCCGCTTCCACTTCTCAGAAATGTCTGCAATAACAAATACAATATTTAAAATATGTTTAGTATCTCCATTCTACTACTCGAAAAAAATGCTTTACCATTTACAGTTAGGCTGCCACAATACAATCCAGTCCAACTTTACCAAAACATGCAGAAATCGAAAATATACGTATGTAAGCAGAGAATGAATTGTGTGTTTGAAGAAACGATTTTTTCAAAACAGTTATATCCACTGGTAAACAACTCTATCCCAAAAACTTAGAACGAACGCCACTACCTTTGAACTTAGAACCAATCGGGTATGATTAAACTTTCAAAAATAACACGTTCAACAAACACGAAAGCACAGTTGAACTTTGATGGTAATCATAACCACTTAAAACTGATCTGACTCGAGGAAAGTAGAATCACTTAAAATTAAATGTTGAATAATGAACAGAATACAAAAGATCACCCAAATAATTCCATTGTACTGAATTACTAGGGTTAATTTTGTTGATTTCCTGAAAAGTGTGAATACCAACACAGTGTCAAAAAGTCACGGAAGGTACACTAAACCCCTATAACAAGCCCACTTGATATTCGCCTGATGCTAAGCAGACACAGGGAACCAAAGACAAAAAAAGAAGGAATGTTGAATGCAAGATTTTGCTCACTGTACAATGACTGGATAGCTATAAAAAAGTAGTTATGCATCTCTATAAAACACTTCAACTCCATCAAAGGATCAAAGGAATTTATACGATCAACTTACATTAATTCAACAATTTAATTTCGCATTCTCCATTCACAAATGACAACAAATCACAAATGACAAAAACACAACACATACGAACGATGACTTTTAAACTTATATGCTGGAGATGGGCTTATTATCGTGACGACTGACGATATGACTTCGACAACCAACAACAAACTATGACTATGAGATGAAAACTGACGACGATGACGAAAATCTTATGGAAAGTAGGTAGTAATAATAATGAATATATTCAATCGTCAGTGTTCATCTTTCTGCAATGTTGACATCACCTCTAATAAAAATCCTGGTTATCCTTGCTTTCAACGCTGTTCGTGCACACAACATCCAGTCACAATCACAATCACAACTGTCAGGGTCCACGGTCCACTCCTAAATCTCAACAACTGCGTCTCCCCTCGTTGGTAAAAACTTAATAATTCCTCATAATAATTAATAAATTGCAATCGATTATGTTTATGTTAACTTTTGCACAGAAAGTCAGACTGTGACTCTGACTGTGATTGTGAGTAGTGTGGAGCATAGCGACGAAATGAAAATCGTGAGAAGGGAATATTATTGAAGCGATACCAGTAACTAAGTACTTGAGATGCTATCGTTGACAATAATCGAGAACAATAATGACTTAAGACTGACTCGTTATTAGCTGAGATATGTCGAAGGTGAATGCGAAAGGCAGAGTACAGGTAATTAATTGATTTGTGTGGGGTTTCGACCGTGTATTTTTTTACCTGTCTAGGGATCGTATCCTACCTGCAATTAGGGATGTTGACGGTGCCCGAATTGCAGCATTTGCAGCACGAAACACACTGTTGTACGCTAAACACACACCCTTGGAGTGAGGACTGAAATGAGGAAAATACTTTGCGCCGCCGTACACAAAAAATGATAAAGCTCTGTGAGCTCTCTGTTCCTTGTTCACCGTCCGAAGGTTCGTATGTCAGATTATGGCACTACACTTTACCATTTACAGTTGACTTACTATACACATTTCAGTCTCTCCTGGTCTCTTGTCTCTCAGCAAATATGGGCCACACTGTTCCCCCAACACTTAGCAACTTTAAACCCAACTCTTAGGATAATTTATCGCATAAACGTGGAGCGTATTTAAAATAATGGCAATCATACTATCATACTAAACTCTCCTACCCCAGCTGATTCATTGAGCCTTAGTTTGTCAGCTACAGCGTTCACTCTTTCGTCCTGTTTTAACATAAACATTGCCTCACTATTAACCTACAATTGAGCAGAAAACAGGCTTTGTAGCATTAAAAACAAAAATACTCGAGTGAAATGAAATATCTACAACAACGACTCTGACTACGAGTACGACTACGACCACGACGCAAGAAATCAAGTTTCAACTTTCATTTTGTACTCCTTTACTACTTCACGCCTTTATCCATTCATCTAGGCTGTGGATTGTGGATGTCGATGCGATGTGGCTTTTGGTATAATTATAACGAATTGAATCGGCTGTAATAGTCAAATCTACATATAGATATGTGTGCTTTAGAGACACCACCTTTAAACCTTTATTTTATTTAATTATTATTACAACTTGCATTGCCTTTACCCACATCACATCCTATGCAACGGAAGACACTCTATTGTCAAATGTTACTTTAGAGACTAGAATTTTACTTACCTACAGTACGGTTCTAATGGTTATATGTGCATGCAGCTGTATATATAGGTACACCTACATGAGTTACTTGGCTACAGTGTACAAGTGTACACTATACAGTCTACAGTATGGTGCACAAGTATCTAGAGGAACATAAGTTCATAATATGTGTTGGATGGTTTAAAAAGATAAAAATGTATGATACGAAGCGATAAGTTTTCTGACTAATGAAAGTATTCAATTTCGTAACAAGATAGACTCGTAGACATTTAAATTTTATTGCCATACCGCTTGCTTTAGCATGGTTATTGTTGTGAGTGTAATAATATCATTTTTGCCAGCACATACCAGCTGCTATTTGACTGGTTATCGGTTGATAAAATTCGAAAGCAAGGAATTATTTTTAAAATCTTTGATAAAATGATAAATCCTCTCAGGAAGATAAGGTTTACTGCCGAAATTTTACTAAAGTAAATTGTCAGAAGAACCATTTCAATTTTCAATGTTGGTATTAGTGAGCAATTTTATTTTACCATATTCGCTAGAAAGAATTCGAGGGTGCACAATAGTTACCATGCATAGCAATAATAATAATAATAACCATCTAAGCTCGTTAGCTCGCATGTCATGACTATGACTTCCATTTCCATTATCTCTAAGCTCGTATGATATATGTATAATAGCATGGTAGTTTTCGTGTGTACACTAATAATGTTGGAGCAAACAATTTAATTATGTGCTGTTCCTAGCAGTAATGTAATGGGATAGGGCAAACTGCAAGCGGCAAAGGCTTCAGGCACGGATGGACCATCAACCGAAACGAATCCTCCGTAATTACAGTTTCATCTCCTATGAGCTCGTTCTTCCATTAAATTGACTAAACATGTGTAGTAGATGTTGTGTCTAGTACTACGGTAATTTTCTCAATTCACAAATTCACAACTGATATTAGTAGTTACTTTGCTACACTTGTGCTCACTATCAGTGCAATACAGATACTGCTAAATACTGGCATCATCATGACATGGTTTTGTACAGCAATTAATGTAAAGAGCTTAAGCAGATTGTGTACTTATGTATACTGTGGCCTAGTAACACAACACAGCCAACATAATATAATGTAATTAAGTGACATCCTCTCAGCAAAAAATGAAGGACGTTTAAAGAATGTGCGGTATGTATACTGCATTTCGCAATATTTACACAGAGCAAGCAATAAGTTCATTAAGGTTAATAGTAATACGAACTAAATCAGACTAAATCCACGCTCGAATCATATCTCCGTCAACCACTTCAAACACGCAGTTTTACCAATTGAAAACCCACATTTTCTCCACATTACCCTTGGCACCCAGTGTCCGGGATGACGAATCACAACCACAATATTTTTTAAAGTAAATTTTAAATCTATGTTATTACCAACTTCCTCTATTTGTCTATTACGGAACTTTACTGTCCGCATAGTTAGTCACTTGCATATGTACCTACATACATTTAGTTGGCATAAGTAAGTTCAAAGTTTTGAAGTATACCTAGAACATAGCTCATTAATGATGTAGTTCATAAATACGTACTACGTACATACTTGTATGAGCATGAGTATTATCACATTTTAAGTTGAGCTCCTTTATGTATACCCTTGACCATACATGTTATTAATTTCATTCCATACAATTCGGTTCGTCTTAACGCTAAACGTCCAGAGTTCTAGAGCGTAAGACTAAGACCAATTGCAATTTTTGAGTGTTGCAAATTTATAGGTTTTAAGTTCCACTAGGTTATATTCTCAAAGCTAAAATATGAATAAGAAAGTCAGTACCTTCTGTGTCAATTTAACGTACCTACTTCATGGTTCCACTAGGTTTCTCATTTTTCGCAAGACAATCATCATCATAAACCAACTTCCATTGTTTTTACCAGGTCTTGTTCATTGATCAAATGATTCCGGCCAGTTTCCATTCTTTTGTTTCCATCCGGTATTTTTTACAGTTAGAAAAATAATTATTTATAGTTATTTACTAAATCCTATTTTTATATAACGCAGCGCCAGTTCCAACGTCCAACAGTACTGATTGTGGAAATTCTATAACACTACAATTGTCGCCGGTGTAGGTTTATTCATCTACATTGCCTACTTCTGTAATTCATCTTCATGTGCGTAAGGCGTTAAGTACTTTTAATGGAGCCAGACACTTGAGTTCTTTGACAGTGTCTTCTCATAGTCAGTCTTCCCAGAGCCTGTGTAATGTGTATGTAGGTATCGTCGATACGTAGCGTAGCGTACGTAGTTTTAAATTCGTATACAGACTTAAGTATCTACCTAGTACCTTGTCTGTGCATTGGAAATTATGACTCATAGAATTCCTAGTACTATGCACCACCACACAAAAAAAGAAACAATGGAATAGGTATTTCGTTTACTTTTCTACGCGCTTATGACTAGGCTTTGGGTAAATACAATCATAATAATTACTTATTTTATGCGCGGCCTCAATAAAAGCTAAAAAATTGGGAATATAACATTTATGCATGAGTTTGGGTATTGAGGCACACAAAAATGAATTGCGAATAAATAAAGACCGGGGGAAATGTTATGGGTAATCAAATGGCACTAATGATATTGATTATCCTTCCAACTCTTTCTCACTTCACTTCTACATAATCCCTCTATCAGGCTACAAGCTACAAGTTGCTGCTACAAGTTATTCGGGACGGGAAATGGACAAATCAAGATCACCATAAAATATGTACCTACTCATATTGGCATACGGCTAATACATATAAAGGAAAGTTGTGATCAGCATTTACGAAAGTAAGCTGACATAGACATGAGTAATTTATTACATTTGTAATTTGGGCTTTTGTGCTTTGTGCTTAGTGTACAGTAAAGAATGTAAGGGAAAGATACATAAGTTGTAAATAGACATTTATGAGCGTAAATATATTTAAGGGTTAAGGTTCCACCACACTACCAACGAAACATGTTTTATGCTTGTATAAAAATGATTTTATATTAATGCCTTTGTATACCTACACATAAAAATGCATAACTAAAATTAGCATTGATTTAACAAATTGTCTCTTTTCATGTGTTTTGCTAACCTTGTGGAGCTACGACCTCGTCTTAGTCGGTGTACGTTTTACCCAAAGTTTGTTTATTTTACGGAGTAAATAACGGAAGCGGGAAAGAGAAATTCGATATTAATAACAGTTTCATAGTATTACTACTTCCACGAGGAAACTCTGGACTGTATTTTCGCTCATCATATTTCATTTTGTCTATGAATTGTACCGGTGGAGAATGAAACACATCTAGAGCATACCTACCTAAATATCTGTAAAATATTTTGTTGTGCATTGTAGCCAAATTTTCTAGACAGAATGATTTTTGGGCCTGGGTTAATGTAATCTGGTCCATCGATTTTGAAACCAGAAAAACGTTTTATGTAAAAAGGGCAATAATTTTACTTGAATTGAAAATATTGTGCTACGTGTCATATGTGATGTTCACAATTAACAATTAATTATTTAAGCAGGATTTAATTACACACGGCTATTCAGAATTAAGGATCTACAGATAAGGAAAAACAGTTATAGGTTTACCTTGCATTATGCCGTCTTGATCTGTAACGATTTCTCTTCGTAAAAATGTCAACTTCCATGAAATTCTAGGTAAGATCCAATAGAAACTTGAATGTCTGGTCTCAATTTGATAATAGTAGAATTAATATGGTAGGGTATTGTGTTGGAATTTATAACTTAGAGATGATTATACGTTGATTAGATTATTAAATGGATGGAGGGCTAATAGGTAGCTACTTACTTTTACTGCTTGTGTTAGCTTTGTCTAGCGTGCATCTAATACACATAGGTAGGTACTAGTATTTTGGGGAAATGTGATTAAGAACAAGATCGAAAAAGAAGAACAGGTATGTGTGCATGTATATATATATATATATGCTTGTAAATGTGAGCAGATCGCATACTCAACTTGATAAAATCGAGTAAAGGGTATTCAATGATTATAATTAAGATTAAGTTGGGGTGCAGTTGGTTAGTAGTTGCTGTTGTTGTTCCGTGGTTGTGAATTTTCTCCAATCAGTTAAATTAGGCAATTAGGTCCATTTTGTTTAGACAGGTACCTAAAACTGTTAGCCATCGTATCTGTCTGTAAGTCAGTGCAGCAAGTCTGAGATCAATTGTATCAAAACTCAAAGTGATTATTGCATTCATTTGTTGCATTTGCAATTCTTGTATGTAGTTGTTTGTGCACGACAAATCGGCAATAAGAGATTTGATTAATATGATAAGATTGACAGCATCAGAACAGACACCCGACCAAGACAAGGCAAACGCAAAAGACTCGTTTCTGTTTCTGAACAACTATTTACTGTGAAGTCAGAGAAGCATAGAAACAAATATCGTACACTTGTTTGGCATTGAAATTCTATCATTCGGCGCGAAATCCCTACCATTGGGTAAAAAATACGACCACAAAACAAATACAAATCACAAAGAATTTACTCCTGAATCCTGAAAGATATAAACTGACTGACAGGATTGATTAATAAGCGCAGTTAAAATCAGAACCACTTTCGGTAGGTAATTCAACTCTTTCGTAATGTTTAAATTAGAAAGTCATAATAATTATGTTATTACACTTATCAAATGACCAGGACTGGATTATGGAGTGACCCTACGGATTTGAACAAATTATGTAAAATATTTTGGGATCCTCTCCACGTCCACGTCCACGTGCTACGCGACGTACTGGTTCTACGTAGTTGTAAATCACACAATCATTAATTGTTGTTTACAATTTAGAATTATTCTTATTATAACCTGCTGGTGCTGGTGTAGTATCCATCACCCCCATTATTGCTTTATTAGTTTTTACTTTAGTGTTGTATTCTAGTTTTCGTGTTCGATCAAAAACATTTAGAAAAGTGATTGTTGTTGTTTAATAGTTGAGGGACAGATTTCAAGTTTCAATTTTGATTGATTGAATAGGTAGTTGATTTGATTTATTTAAGTGCAAGGGTTTGACAATAAAGATTACTGATTTTCATAAGCGGACAAAATATACTAAAGCAAAACAATCTTTAGGTAACCTAAATTCAAGTGATGGTGATATATAAGTAGTGTTAAGTAATGTACCTATAAGAGTAGAACGTCAAATAATAATATGATTAATATATGCTACGCCATTGCTTATCTACCTTTGTACTATTCTTTTAAGTACGAATGTTGAATGGTTATTAGTTCTGGTTTCTTCTATACAGCGTACATAGATAAGTTTCATTTTAGTCGGAGAGGTTATATTGGCAATTCTTTGAACGTACCTACATCTTTTTTTTGCAACGCGATCTTCATAATATCTGTAAGTTTAATTGTATCAGGGTTATCTGCATTAATGTATTTTGTGCATCTAATTTGCTTAGATCGTCATGGATAATGAAGCTATTGATGGACATTATGATTATGGGAAAGTANGTACATAGGTAGATAAGTTTCATTTTAGTCGGAGAGGTTATATTGGCAATTCTTTGAACGTACCTACATCTTTTTTTTGCAACGCGATCTTCATAATATCTGTAAGTTTAATTGTATCAGTGTTATCTGCATTAATGTATTTTGTGCATCTAATTTGCTTAGATCGTCATGGATAATGAAGCTATTGATGGACATTATGATTATGGGAAAGTATTCATTGCATCAAATAACAGAGCTTCATATCCTATCATAATTGGGGAAGAAGATTTCGATGAAGAATTATTTGAGGAATCTGAGGATCCATTGAAAATATCGGATGAAGACGTGAATCTTGATGTGGATGTTTTAGATTGTTTTTCGGATTCAAATTTTAATGAATTTGATGACGATGACAAAAGTGACCTGGAACATGCACCTGATCAGGAACCAAATTTCGAAGAGCAAGCAAGAGCAACTACACAGTTCCTGCCTTTACCAGAATCCTATCTACCTTATTGCGCAGCGGATGAGTTTGAAAATGTACTCGAAATAGATCCTTACAATTTGAGTTTCACCAATGACCAGTTAAGTCAAAAAACTAATGAACAAAATAAATTTTTGCAGACATCATCAGACGATGATAAGTTTTTCGACTGTAAATCAACTGCTTCGGAAGACAAGGAAAATAAATTTATTGACTTGACTGATGGAGACGGTGCATCAGAACTAGGGTCCTTTTACTCTAATTCTGAATTCGAGGAAGGGGATACATCCGAGTCATATAGGTACATTGAAGATTTACCTCCGGTGCCGGTAGTGAATGCGAATAAAAATGTTCTGACTGAGGTTGCTGTCAGTGAATCCAGTAAGCAAATGAAAGGAACCTCTTGCGCTGCAGCGATGCCGTTGCCGAAGGGCTCCACTACGACATTAACTGAATCGGTAAATTCAAATTCAAAATCAATATTTTCAAGTTGTACGTAATTGTAAATATGACCTGTATTTGCTGTATAGTACATAGTTTGTTACTACAGTTGTTGACTTATGCTTACGATATTGACAATCTGGGTATGCTGTTTTAAAAATCTTGTAATCTTTGGTGTGGTAGACCT
>JAAXYX010006151.1:0-10051 GCA_036851915.1 Ptenothrix huangshanensis
TAGAAGGCTACGTTGGAAGGCAAGAAGGCTAGGGTGGAAGGCGGAAGGGTGGGGCCCAAAAACTTACCCGCCGAATGGGGAAGTGGGGAAGGCAAAACCGATTTAATAGAAATAGGTGGAAGGGTAGGGAGGGTTTTTACTTTGCCGATGTTTGTTAATTAATGCTTTGCAGAACTTCTTTGTAAATATTAATTAACGATTAAGGTAAAATTTTGCAAAACTGCATGTAGATGTTCCTAATGGTCCATGGACAAAAGTTGTTGCTAAAACGAAATTAAAAATATGGAGCAATTAATCCTTAGCATAACTAAAAATGTAATAATTAAATTAAGCAAAATAAAAATGTATTTAAAGGGTGTCAATGAGCTAAATAAAGTTACCCTTACCCCTTTGAAGGTGAATTTGAAACTCTTTTGTTTGGGACACATGTCATAGAAGAACTTCCTCGCCACGTGAGACAATACAACATTGCCATTCACTACTAATATGTTTTGCATATAGTCAGCGCCGAATACCCCTTTCTCGTATTCGCGTGACCATGGAATACTGCCATCTAGAATCTTCTTGTCAACCAGGTCCACTCTAAGCCTTTTTAAACCTGTTATGGTTTAATAAGTTGGTAATAAGTGCAAAGTGGACAATTGAACACTTGAATAACGAAATTAATCAAATTCTACTGTCAAAAATCTTAAGTCAAGTGTGAAAAATCGGGGCGTACCTTGGAAACCAAAGCACCCCACAAAATAATGAAAAAAGAAGCCCCTTTAAAAAATATACGTTAGATAAATTACGCCTTTTTAGAAAGTATTTACAAAATGAAGAAATTAAGTTTTTTTAAAATTGTTTACAAAATGAAAAATTAAGTTCTTTCTAAAACAGTTTACAAAATGAAAAATTAAGTTCTTTCTAAAACAGTTTACAAAATGAAAAAATTAAGTTCTTTCCAAAAATGTTTTCCAATTTTGAAAACTAAGTTCTTTCAAAAAGTGTTTTCATTTAAAAGTTAAGTTCTTTCAAAAAGTGTTTTCATTTAAAAGTTAAGTTCTTTCAAAAAGTGTTTTCATTTAAAAGTTAAGTTCTTCCGAAAACTGTTCTCAAAATTTGAGAACTAATTTCTTTCAAAAAGTGTTTTCAAAATTTAAAAATTAGGATTTTTTTAAAGGTGCTAATTCAGAAAGTGTTTTCAAAATTTAAAAATCAGGTTCTTTCAAAAAGCGCTAATTGAAAACATTATGCCATTCGCAAAGTGGTAATTGGAAAATTCAATTTGTCATTTTTATATAATGTAAATTCGGAAAATAAGATGTTTTCAAAAAGTGTTATTTGAAAATATTACGCCCTTTCAAAAAGTGTAAATTGGAAATATGAGGTGTTGTCAAAAAGTGTTATTTAAAAAACTAAGCAAGCTTCAAGAAATGTTAATAAATTGTGTGAATATTTCACCCTTTCCGGATTTTTTGATTAAAAAAAAAACAATTTTAAAAAATTAAGATTTGGAGAAATATTTCCTTCAAAATAGGGCATAAAAATTTGAACGGTTTTAAGACTACACAGCCCAAAAAATCAATCCGAAATACGCCCCTGAAATAAATCCGCATTTGCAGTTGTTAATGGAATTTAATAAAAAAAACCAACAAAAAAAGTTCGATTGTTTTATGGACTTACATTTAAGATCGGCAATAGAAGGTTTAGCCAAAAGAGCCCGGACGTTGATAGAAGACATTTTAAAACTCGTGCACAAATTGCTATAAAGTAGCTTCACTCTCTTTTGAGAAAATCCAGTGAAAGCAGAATCCACCTTGGGATATGAATCAGCGCCAGTATTAACGCCCAAAACGAAGTTAAGGTCTTCCAAGTAATCAAGACTCCAGACGTACTTCAAAGCAGAGTCATATAGAGCAGGAAACGTTGCTTTAGTAACATTCGGGAACATTTCACAAAATTCCTTTAACCAACAATTTGGTATGTATTCGGTTCGTTGTTTATGACCTGAACTAATAATCAGTTCCTTAACATTTAACAAAGGAATTATCGGGGCGGGAAAAATAGTCTTGAGATCAGTTTGACCAGCGCTGAAATCAAATTCCAGCTTTTTCAGATTCGGAAAAAGATTTGAAAAATTGGCGCCTGGTGGTAAAAGGGGGTTAGAACGTAAGCCTGAATGTATCCAGGTTTGGTTAAAACATATACTTAGATGCACAACTTTTGAAAAAGCAGGCAATTTTAAGCCATTCATAAAGCCCACTGAGTTCATGTTGTGGATTTTGGTAACCGTTTGTGAGCAGGAGTTAAGCAATTTTGTAAGGATTTCTTCCGCCTTCTTTAACCCCGAGGGGGAAGCAAAATTGTGAAAACCAATCTCGTCGATTTCTTCAAATTTTGGCTTTTGCTCTATCACCTTCTCGTATATTTTGAAAGACTCTGGAGAAAGAAGCAAGTGACCTTTTTTGAGAAGAGAAAACGCATTGAGGTCAACAACATTTTCCAAAAAGTTAAATGGGGTAGCGAATTCGTGCATTTTACTCCAAAAGATTTTTTCGAGATTTGGACAAATTCTTAAAATTCGACCAAGTTCTTCCTTATGCAAAAATGTGTGTTGAACATATGTAAGCTCTTTAAGACTTTTCATTTCCATAATTGACGTGCACGGGGAAATTGGTAAAATTTTGGATCCATTTCCAACACCGGGGTCTATAGAAATGCGTTTAAGGTTCGGGAAATATTTTGCAAAACTCGTCTCTACTGTGAGTAATATGGTTTCTGATAAATAAACAAAATGTATTTCTAAATTTTGGAAGAGATCGCCGTGTGTCTGGAGAAACGAGAGTAATTCTTCATTCTGAATTACGTCATTTATGCAGTCCTCGAGTTTGAGTCCGGTGCAAGGAAATATCAAGGAGTTGGAAAGAAATCGTGAAAATTGTTGCAAGGTAAGTACTGGGGCTGGTTTGGAAGCGTCGGACATGTCTAGCGTAAAATTTGAGTTTTCAATTTTGAGTGGAGCTACCCTCTGGTTTTTTTGCAGTAATTTGGTTGCTTCGAAATTCCACATGTGATTCACTTCACGGAAGGATTTCAGATCTTCGAATTCCGACGCTTTGAATATTTTCCAGAGCAACTAAAAAAGATAAAATGTAATTAAAATGTTATCTTTGAAGTATTTTGAAAATCAAAGGTTTTGTTTTTTTAGTTTTCTGAAATTTTGTGTCATACTATTTGTATAATTACTTCTTAAAAAAATTGGAATTGTAGTTTTTGAAAATTTTTAAAAAAATTCGACTTCTTTTTTAGCTTTTTTTTCAAAATACAGGTTATTAATGTTTCTATGAAGGCGTTTTCAAAAAAATATTTTTTTAATTCGAAAGGTCGAATTCTTTTGCAGGATTTTTTTTGCAAGAAGTTTTTTTTTATTTTTGGAATTTTTTAAGAGATATTTTGTTTGCTGCATTTTTTTAAAAAAAGTCCGAATTGTTGTTTTAAGCCAAAAATCCGATTTTTTACCTTTTATACTTTTTAGACTTTCTTACCGTTTAAATTGTTATAACCTTTCTCTATACATAATTTACTATATTTGTCAAAAGTTTCGAAAAGTGCCCAACATGATACACCATTTGACGCGTAATGACAAGTAGACTACGAATATGAACTTTGGCGAAACACCATTTTTAATTTTAATCCAATTATTTTGAAAAAACTCGGAAAAACGAGGTTTTTCGAAACTTTTGAAAACAATTTTAAAGTAGGAGCTTGGACACTCCCAATTATAGATGGCACTTGTCTTTCTCTTTAAAATGACACCTCACGCATCAAAATCGGTTGAGAGTGACCGGGCGTAAATTTGGTTTGAAGTTTGAATGTCCGAATTGCGCATGCGCAAACCTTTCCATGGCAATGGCGTACCCATCGTAATTTATATATAATTATTTGGAATTTATTATTAATAGCTTATTTATATATATTTCTTTTTTTGTGACCTTTGGAGGTCATGCGGGTTTCACATCAACACACTTGTCTTTTGTGTTGTTTAGGGTGTTGAGTTAAGTTTACGTACCAAAGTGTCGTTTTTTCAAAATTTAAGAATGTAACCCCTGGTAACCTCCAAAAATAATAATTATTTTTATTATTTATGCGTTCGATGGCATGGCATGGCGTACCGCAGGGGCGGATCCAAGGGGGGAGCTATGGCGGCTTAAGCTCCCCCCAAGGCCTTTGAATTCGATGTAGATACAATACGGTTTTCGAAAATAATTCATAGCGCAGCATTAAGAAGTGGCATAATTAGGTGGCGGTTATCTGCTGATCACCCATTTTCCCATACAAATATTTGATTTTCCACATGTAAAAAGTTTTTTATTCCCGAAAAACGCTGTATGTGCTTTATTTTTGATAATTTTTGGCAATTTAAAAATGTTTCGATAATGAGCAAACTCATGTTTTTCTTCATTTGGTTTTAAAATTTTTCATCCCCTGTACATTTTCATAACTATCTCCATCCAGGCAGGATATTTAGCAAAGAATGAAAGAACGTCTTTATGAAAGTGTTGCCCCAATTATAGACTCAAAACCAGCAGCATATTTCCGAGGAATATTTGTTTGCATTTAGGAGAACAAAAAACATTTGTGATGCATTTCTTTCTAAATCGACAACAACTTTCCCAAAAAAAACGAATCCAAGTAATAAATTTTTATCAGTAGTTAACCACTAGTGATTTTTAAGCTTACTTACCATTACCACCCATTATTGGAAAAACGGAACTTTGAAGTTGCGAAATACTGCATTCTGGGCCTCTTGTGCCCCAACCCAAACTTTCTTAAATGTCAACCGACTTTAGTAAAACTTTCTGTGATTGCATTTTAGACTAAAATATTAGCACAATTTTCAACTCCAAAAACGTAGCTGAGACCCGATTATTTAAAAAATTGAAATTTTGAAAAATTTGAAATCTACCTTTTTGTACGAATGTTTTGCAAACATGATGGAAACACGTTCAAAGCATTCTAAAACGTTTTGACTCATTAAGTTTTTCATTTAACCCTTTTTTACGCAGAATTAACGAGAAATGAGAGAAAACAGGTCAAGCCTCTTTAATGCTTGTTTACATTTTTATTTGTTGTACCTTAACGCCACTGGGTGTTTTTTTCTCAATCTCATTCTCATATACTTACGTAAGAAGAGTTATATAAAAAAATTAGAGTAAAAATATTTTATCCAGGACTTTTAATAGTCAAATATCTCCGATTTGCATTTCAAAGTTGGCAACTAAAACAAACATCAAAATCCTAAATTAAGCTTCAATTGTTTACACACAGAATTTAAAATACGTGCAAGCACACTACAAACACGTTTGCTTTCCAAAATGTTCTTTATTTGAATTATTACACGTTGGCTTACAAAGAAAGAAAATAGGCTAAAATACGAGCGGCGTAAGGGTTTTTTAGAGTTTTTCATTTTCGCACCTGGACGCCGGTCTTTATTATTTCCGAACTCTGCTTTCGTATACGGAACTTAGAAGATCAGTTCAAAATCAGGATGTGAAAAGTATAGTTGTACGTTGTTTTAAAAAAATAAAATTTGAACGACCAGAGATGGCACAAAATAAAATCCTTGGGAATGTTGGGCAAAATAAAATTGGTAAAATTCCCGGAATTTTGGGAATTTACTTTTGAGGGAGTTTTGGGCAAAAACAAATTGGGAAAATTCCCAAAATGCCGAGAATTTGCTTTTGTGGGAATTTTGGGAATTTTGGGCGAAAAAAGATAAAATTGGGAATTTACTTCGACCTTTTGAAAAGGTTGGACAAAATGGGGGGAAATTGGAAATTTATTTTTGAGTTTTGGCAATCTTGGAAAATTCGGGAATCTATTTGTAAATTTTAGGAATTTACTGGGAATGTATTTGTGAGGGAAAATTCCCGGCATTTTGGGAAAATACGGTGGGACGGAATTTATTTTTATGCCGTTAGCACAAAAAATCAAGATCGGGAATTTTGCCAACCCTACGAACGACTTTTTAGACTAGATATTTTCAGATTTTTTCAAATTTTACACCAGATATAATGAAGTTTTTTTCATTAGCTCCCCCCTTCAACCATTCCTGGATCCGCCCCTGGCGTACCGTACCATACCAGTGCCATGTTATGAACAGATTCGTGCACATATGTTCGATTTCACATTTTACCACATATATATAATTTCTACATTATATATGATTTACTTACATTTTGCAATTTCTCCAACATTTTGTTTCGCCTATTATTTGCCTGAATTTTGCAAAAGTTTCGGAAAGCGCTAAACATGATACACCATTTGACACGTCATGGCAAGTACATTCGTATGTATAAAACCCCGAAAATCACTAAAAACCGGGGTTTTTCGCATTTTTTTAAAAATACCATGAAACCGGATTAACCCACACTTGCATAAGTAGATTCGTAAGCAAGTAAAAACCTCTGTATAGACGCATTCGCGTAAAGTTCAATTATCGTATGGCCCGAACGTGCTGTACCGAGCGAAGCGAGGTACTTAAAAAACAAGTGGCGCTTCGCGCCACTTGTTTTTTTTGATTTTTAATATTTTACAAATTTTTGTGGTTGGTTTTTTTTAAAACTTTCGTTTTGAAGTATTTTCTGGCTTTCTGAATTTTTAAAAATATTCTAATTTTTTTGTTTTCTGGTTTTAAAAAGTTCAAGTTTTGAGTATAAGATAAAAATAATTATCAACCATATTTTGTCTAGCTAGTCTGTATTATTTCTTTTTAAACTTTTTCAAAAAATCCAAATGTTTGCTTTTTACCCTTTTAAGGTTTAGATTTTTTCACTTTTCCAAAATTCGAATCTTTTTAACACATTTTAAAAAATTCGGAACTAGCATATTTTGTTTTCTTATCTACAGTTCTTCTTAAAGACGTAGTGTTTATTTTCCACAATTTTTTAAATCAGCAGGACTTACGTAATCATTGGAAAATACTAATTGCTCCGCAGTCGTCTCCTCGTCTGTTGCTTCCGAGCAAGTTTTTGTCCTTGCTTCATTTGCATTCTCTATCTTTAACAGAAAAATATTTTTACATTTTCAATTTATTTACTTATGCAGATAACAATTAATTTCAATTCGTTTATGAACCTGTATTCCCGTATTCCGTCAATATAAATCGAATTTTATCGAAGGTGAAGAAAAGTTTTTAACGGAAATCGTATTCTTATAATTGGGATGGAAATAAAAAACGACTTTGGATGAAAAATGGTATTTTGTAAGCATGTTTTCGAAAACAATAAAAACAGTATTTTTACTACTACATTCCGAAATCATAATTAAGAAGGTACTTACCTTTGAAAACTTGCAAGCTTCCATCTATGCTGAATTACCTTCAAGTTCGCAGTCTTGTTAGTTTATGAAATAAGGAAAATAATTTTCAATCGACACGAATAAATAGCTGAGTTCTATATTGCGTCTATTTGCATTGACGTCATTGCTGCTGTGAACGTAATTTTTAGCGTATGAATTAATGACGATGACAAAATTATGAGAAAATGGAGAGTGTTGAAAACCACAGCTGACGTAAGGTTTTACTTACAATTTAGCACTTCGAATGTACCTATTGAATGTCAACAATAATTATTGTAAGTTATGATGCGTAGACTGGAGAAATTGCTTGAATTGAACATTAGCAATTAATTATAAGTGAATGCGAAAGGGCTAAAATAAACTAGTTTTTTTATGTACTATGTTGTTATTATCTAATACCAAGTATAACGTCCGTTGGATATTGCGAGGATGGGTAGGATTTCTCTCCATTTATAACTAATTGATGGCCAAAGTCAGGCAACAAATCGAGTGAAATTTTATGCTGACGACGTTACATATGAACAGTCTCTTATCAAAGGGAAAAGATAATTTTTAATGATTTACTATTCAAGAAGAAGGATGCTTAAAACCACATATGCGATTAACAACGAAAGAATTAAATGCAATTGCGAAACATGTGGGTTGAAATGCATTCGCTAGAATGATCCTGCAAGTAGCGTAACAAGGTTTATTTTCCAAGTAGGCAAATGAACAAAAAACTCCTTTAATCTAGTTTAAGTTTCCAACCAATTTTTAACACTTTTCAAAAAGTCTACTGTCTTAGTTTTATACTTTCCTAAACGTCTGATATTTTGTTGTTTAAATTAGTTCAAAAGTCCGGATTTTTAGTTCTTAACACCTTTTTCAATTTAAATTTAAATTTTTTACACTTTTTTACATCAATAAAATTGAATTTTGTTTTTTTAAATCTTTCAATTTTTAATTTCTACACATTTTGAAAAGACGCTGTTTTAATTCGTTACACTTTTTCAAATAGTTTCTCTATCGAACGGTCAATATGTTGTATTACGATCGGTCCAGAAATGAACTTGTTCTAAGCAATCGACTCAAGTTGGGTTATTTAGATGGGCAAAAGTGGCGTAAGTGGGCTTTGATTTCTTTTAGGCCTACTAAAAATTTATATATAATTATTAAGTTTGCTTTTGTATAAACTAAAAAGTTGCGTGTTTTTTTAAAAACAAAAACCAGTGTGTTTTTGTGAAAATTAAAAACACCTGCTTGTATTTTTAAGCAAATTTTAAAAAATGTGTCAGTTTTTAAGTACATTTCAAAAATTGGCATCTGTTTTGGTGTAAATTTCAAAAAATTCATCTGTTTTTGTGTAAATTTTAAACAATGCATCTGTTTTTGTGTTAG
This sequence comes from Ptenothrix huangshanensis, assembly GCA_036851915.1. Lineage (NCBI taxonomy): Eukaryota > Metazoa > Arthropoda > Collembola > Symphypleona > Dicyrtomidae > Ptenothrix > Ptenothrix huangshanensis. The sequence continues at coordinate 8,719 of JAAXYX010006151.1, forward strand.
TTTAAAAAACTGCTCCGTATTTAGTGAAAATTTTAAAACAAACTTCATCTTAGACATAATAAACTTCAATTCTTAGGTAGGCCAAGGCCTACCTGGCCTACCCCTGGTTACGCCACTAGTAAGTATATAGATTGAAACCGTATTTAACGTTTAACCACGTTTACCACGATAATATCAAAATCGTCTGTAGTTTGTATGCCAATAAAGAAGCCGTAATAAAATGTTTTTTCCATAATACGCTCCAAATATGTTAGCATCTTACAATTTGAAAATTCATTTGCACTGATAAAAAAGCAATAACTTAACGTAAGGGACTTGGATGTAAGTATACACCAAGTGCACCCGGGGTTCCCAGGCGGTCACCCATCCAAGTACTAACCGGGCCCGACGTTGCTTAACTTCAGTGATCGGACGAGAATTGGTGCTTTCAGCGTGGTATGGCCCTTAGCGAACGAAAGGGAATTCTACTCGCGACTTCTGTTCTGCCTTTTCGTATGGTTTCATGTAGATACATTTCGAAACACTGCTTACATGATAATCACAAATAGCATTATAACGTCGATGAAGAGTCAAAACGATCTAAATCCAAATGGCTGTAAAAACATAACGACCTAAATCCAATTCGCGTTGCTTGACAACAAAACCTTGAATCTACTACAAATTTCGAATCGTTTTAAAATAAGTGTTAAAATAAAGCTCTGTAAAATGTGTCAAAATAGATTACATACGAACTTCTGAAGCGGTAAATAATTGTTAAAATAAGAATTTTTGACACGTTAAAAAATATAGGTCCTATTGTTTTTAGAGTCAATTAAGAGAGGACAAATTTTTTTGAATATATATTCACTAACTCAAATTCGCGGTTGCTTTATACAGAATACTATTCAAAAATTTGTTAAAGCCAATTTGTCCTGATTATACATTGTACGCAATTTATTATTATATTCTTAAGTGATATAATTAGTGCAATTAACTATTAGGAATTAATCATTAGCTCATTTTGACTCCTCATTGACGATATCTTGCTATTCGTGGTCATGATATAAACATTTTTCGCTGAGATGCAAAAGAGCGAATCAACATCCTCATATGCTCATGATTTATAGCACAAAGCAGAACTTGAGATGAGAGCACAGAAAAACATACGAAGAAGCAGAAGAGAAGACGCGAGTGGAATTTCCCTACGTTCGCCAAGGGCCACACCACGTTGAAAGCACCAGTTCTCGTCCGATCACTGCAGTTAAGCAACGTCGGGCCCGGTTAGTACTTGGATGGGTGACCGCCTGGGAACCCCGGGTGCACTTGGCGTTCCTTTTTGCCCTTTTTTCAACAA
>JAAXYX010006152.1:0-10049 GCA_036851915.1 Ptenothrix huangshanensis
AAGCGTACAACATGGTTTGCACTCAGCAAAAATGGCCTATATAGCATGGTTTGCAGCTTCAACGATGATACATTCTGTTTCAAAACAGGAGGATGTCAGTACAAACCAGCTATGAGCGTCTCTAACATGTCAATGTATACCATTACTAAACCAATTACTAACAAAATTAATTGCATATTGCATTACATGTAGGTTGGGTGAGGGTTCTTATTTGTGGCCGGTGCCCTAAATTTGGACAATGTCTTGATGTTAAGACATAGAATTTTTAAAATATCGAAATACAACTTCTACAGATAGTTTATTGAGAATTATGCTAAAAAATACATTTGTATTTTTCGTCAAGTTTCCTTCGTCCTTCTTGCAAATTGAGGGAAAGGCCACATTTAGGGCACCGGTCACTATTAGGCACTCTGCATAATTATATCTGGATATTATTATGCATTTTAAGACCCTGATGGGCAAATCTCTCGAAATGCTAGTACTAGGTTCACCCCAAGGCCGCCTTGGTCTTGAGTCACCCGAATCATGATCCTGTCTATCCTGTGGTACTTATTATTGACCAAAAATCTTAATTGCGAGTTATATCGTAGTTTTGCACAGTAAAAAGATCTCACATTTTTTACTTGAACCTATAAAATTATGTTTTTCGTCGCTTCTCGAAGATTTACGATAGGAATAATTTTTGAAATGTAGTCGAAGCTTTGCGTAAAAATATGAGAGGATAAATTTATTTAATGATTGTTTGCTGTAGTAATATTGTTGACGGATAGGTCGAAGGGGTTGCAGGACATGTTACCGGAAAGACAGTTCTATGAAAAATATACTCCCCTAACACTGCACCCGAAAGACCGTTCGAATAGGATTTTTTAGCGGGACATTTAGCCTCCAGACAAATCGTCAAGCAAAAATTACGCAGATTTACCACCGACAGACATATGCCCGGCAGGCTTTCCAACAGCATAACTTGGGCAGGCAAGCTTGTCACCGGTAGTAATATTTTACTCATCATAATTCTACAGATGCACACAAGATGAGTTTAGATTGGACTTTGGGTAGTTTAAATGTTCATGTTCTTTTGAAGATGATTCTGAGGAATAGTTGATGTTGTTGGGACTAAATATACTAAACTAGTGCATATTTAGAATGTTTTTAAAAAAATCGATTAAATGCTATTTTATTTTGTAATAATGCACCATAATTTTTGATGTTTCAAATCTCGAAAGGACCGAAATCTCGCAAGTTCGATCACGATCTCGACATTTCGAAAACTAAATTAAATTGGATTCTGCCTAACAAGTACCTGTCTGTGATATGTGCCTGCCCAAGGTCTGCCGGCGAAAAGTCTGCCTACCCAATGTCTGCCTGTGGCATGTAGTCGCTGTACCACGTTCGGTGAAAAATTGTCTTCGTCCTAACGGTCCGTAAAGAATGTCAAGTTCGCCGTAATGCCCGTTTGTTGCCATGCCTGCTGGCGTACCCTTCCGATGAAATGTCGTTTTGGTACAGTGTCTTAGGGCCAATAAATCAACGAAAAGGTTTAGCAATCTTTCCAGATCTGTCTCTCATTTAAGATGTGAGATAGATGTGAAGATTTCGGAGAATGTACGTAAGTACACTCTTCGAATTGGAAGTCTTGGATTTAAAAATAAAACATGTTTTTCATCTGTTCTCATCTAAGATAAGAGAGATCTAAAACAATGGCTGAACTTTTTCGTTGATTATATAAGGGGCAGATGTGAAGATTTCGATTTAAACCGAGCTTACACTTTGGCTTTGGAGGTTAGAACCGGAATTTGCGTTGGTTTTGAATTTTCCGAACCTTAACCTGGCTGCTTGAACCTTGACCTTGGCTTTTCAATGGGAATGGAGTGTGTTTGTAATTGTTGTAACTTCTAATGGCGTGAAAAACGGCTCTGGATTGTCTGGATGTGCAATGCTGTGGTGGCGATGATGGTGTTAACTAGTGTCGTTGAAAAATGTCACTGGAAAGGTAGCTGGATTAAAAAGTGTTAATTTTTATTATAATTTAAATAAAATATTTAAATGCATTGTTGACAGCGAAATGGAAATTAAAAAACAATCCGTTTTACTTTTTTCCTTGCCATTATTTTTCGAGAGCTTATTATCGTGGTGTTCTGGTGTTTCGGAGAGTGTACACGCATGTTGAAAGACAAGCTTAGAACGTAAGGAAAAAATATTCATAATCTAATTTAGCTTTTTGTACGAATTATAAAGTAATTACTAATTACACTACAGTGCATTAAAAATCATTAAAGTTGAATGTTGACTGACATCCTGTTAGTTTTAAGACTTAACATGAGCCCACATTGCTGTATGAGGATGATAGCGTGAGTAAAGGTACAATGAATTTAATAAAAATTTAGGCTAGAAGTACACATACGTACATACAACACTGGAACTACCTGATTGGACTACTCTAATCGACGCATGAAAAATCATATAATATACGCAAAACAAAGGAAATTATAGGGAATTGTCCAACATTTCCTTTACTAGTTATTCGTACACTTATCATAGTGAAATTCCAGTAATTAAATTAAAACCGCAGGGAGGGAAATGAACAACTGCTTATGGGAACCTTGATGTTCTGTAAATTCCATGCTGACGCGTGCATCAACCTACTTAGTTACTTTAGTAAGGAAGTATTTGCATTTACTTTCCAGGTACAATTTATAGGCAGCATTTGAAAAATTGTAGTGAACATTACTTGGCACGCTCCGGAACAACTAATTTATATTTGACATAACTAGAATATAATTTGATACTGGTAATAAAATTCAAACCTCATTTTTGAGTCTACACTTTTTGAAAGTAAATTGTGGAGTGAATTGAAAAATAATCTACACATTAAAGTACACTGTTTTTAATATAAGAATATTAGTAATCACTCTTTGCAATGGATTTGTGCTAATTTATTAAATATTTCAGGATTACATATCAAGTAAGAAGTATCATGCTAAAGTGTTATTTTTTCCGTCGCTCATACTTCTGTTGTAAATGTTTTGGTGTCCACGTCCACTAATCGAGAAGATATACTCAGAATGTGGCGAGTAATTCTTTTGTCACTCGTTGTAGTATTCATTCCTTCACCTTTGGCTACCGATATCCACCACCGAGCAGAATGTAGACAAACAGCGGATTGTAATCCTTCTGACACAAATTTAAGATGTCTTGTGAACGACAATGACCGGAGTAAAAGAATTTGTGCATGTAGTAGGACTTTAGTTTACGATACGTCCAAGTTAAAGTGTGTTTCCAAAGTGGGTGATACGTGCGAGGCAGAAACGACAACAGACAGTCCCGAGTGTGTTCTTGGAGCTATGTGCAAATCTTTTTCGGATAGATCAGGAAACGTAGAGCTCAAGTGTCACTGTCTTTCTGGTAAAGAAATCTCTTCAGGATTGTGTCAATCAAAAGATGTTCCAACTAGTTTGCATGGTCAGCCATGTATTAGAAATGAAGACTGTACAAGTGTGACTCGCCTCAATTATTTAAGGTGCCTCAAAGTAGATGGCAGAAACTTAGTCTGTGCGTGTGGGCGAAATTATGTTTACTCGACTGACAAAAAAATGTGCACGATCGGTATTGGATTTCACTGTAAGATTGCAAGTTACGAAAACAACCAAACTCAGCCTTGTATTTCTGGAGCAATCTGTAAACCAAATGAAGATGAACATGGCAAAGCATTAAGAGAAGGGACTTGCTGTTCCTCTCAAGATAAATCATGTGCTGAATTTACTCCCGTTAATCCAGAATTTGAATCAGCAGTCTCAGCTTCTTGGGTCCGAAACCCTGCAAATCAATATTCACAGAGTACCGAATTATACCGTCAACCATGCTCCACTGATAGCAACTGCAATCCTGAGTTCACCTCTTTAAAATGTCTTAAGGATCCAGACAGTGATAAAAAAATCTGTGAATGTCGCCAAAAATCCAAATACAACAAGGATAAGAAGAAGTGCTTCCATGGAATCGGCATTTATTGCGACTCAAATACACCTTGTATTCCCGGAGCAAAGTGCAAGTTGAACAAAGATGTGACTGGAAAAGATTTGAATGAAGGAACGTGCACATGCCTAAGTAGTTCTTCAGGTATGGAATGCAGGGAGAATTCCCTGCAAGTTAGTCCTGAAATTGAATCCGGTTCATCTGCCACGAAAATAATGGCTTATAGGTCTGGCAGTAGTACGAATTTACATCGTCAACCCTGCACAACGCATGATGACTGCCATCACGATCTCACCTCACTGAGATGTTTGCAAAAAAGTGATAGCAAAGACAAGATCTGCGAATGCCGTCTCAACGCACTTTATCACCAAGAAAATCGGAAATGCTACCATGGAATTGGGAGTGCTTGCGACTCGCATACGGCTTGCATCCCTGGCGCCGAGTGTATATGGAATAGAGATGTGACTGGGAAAAAATTATCGGAAGGAAAATGTGCATGTGTATATGGATATTCAGATCAACGGTGCAATATGTACATTCCCTTGCCAGTCAACAAAAAACTATCCTTCAATAGCGGAAATTCATTAAATGGCTCTAAATCTATTTTTCCTATTGTTATTTTTATTCTAATAGTGAATTTTAGCACAAACGTTTTCCCAGGTTAACTATTCGATGCTCGCTTTTAAATTGCGCATTTATCGTTAGCTAAGGGACAATATTGCAGTCATATTTAAATAGTTTTAGATCACATTATAGATTGTCTATCCTCCAGATATTTACAATACAGATATAGTGGTTGCACGCTACCCAATTTTATATTTTTACGCGTATGGTATTGAAATGTTTGTTGGGACACAATCTGTATTTTAGCCTTAGCTATTGACTAGACTGTGACTGTACTGATAGAAGTAATTTATCAAGGTACATAGTTTGACTTCTTACAGGCAAAATATAAATGAGAAAGAAGTCAAGCTGACTGGATTGAATATATACCTATTTTGTTGTTGACCTCCTGTAATATGGCTGTAGCTTCAAGGTAGTGATTAGTTTTATAATAAAATAATAAGTAATAAGTATAAGAGTTAAAGGTGAGTAGAAATGTCTAAGAAGATTAATACGTATCTATGTATTGCTTCTTCAAGGAAGAAGGGGAATACACTATAAAGCCATACCAAGCTCGAATATTAAATAATTTTAGTGATATTCGCTAGTTGTGCCAATACTATTTGTAATAAATTTACAATGATTAAATAATGAATTTAGATACGCATGTTCGCCTACCTACTTACATTTTTATGATTTGCACACCAGCATGACTTGAATTACTTTACTCATATTCATCCTATTTTTTTAAATTTGCATTTCATGATCGTGTTTTGTTTCCATTTCCCCTCTAGAGTTACAAAGTAAAGGGATCAGCGAGTCTTTATATTAAATCGTTTATCATAGGGGTAATAATAAGTTCATTCGCCATCTGTTTTGTGTTTCAGAGGCAGACTGAATCATTTAATATATTGTCACTCATGCGATACCAACTACATAATGTGTCACGACGGACTTAATTACCTACCCACGTTGAGCTAGTAAAATGATACTACACTCATTCTTCTGTGAACTCAATACCACAATCGAAATTAGACAAAGACAAGTATCCCTACATATATGTACATACCTATACGCACATCGATGTATTGGATGTATGTTTGCATATAATAAATACTTATATACATAGCATGATCCGCCAACGCCAACATAAACAAAAGAATAGTCATAATTTAGACGTACGTAATGTATATGAATCAGTTAGTGGTACAATGACGTAGTTTTCATCCTGCCTAGTCAGATCAATACATGGAATACACAGTATTCCATTAAAATAAGCGGCAACCAGATGCATTGTGATAATTACGATTAATGGAATAAAATCGAGACAGGACATTATGAGTGCAAAACTACTCACTCAAGCACTTAAGTAACCGTGCAATTTCATAGTGATTCCAATGTTCACATTTTTTAAACAGTAATACAGAATTCCACCTCCACCTACTATGCAGCAATTCCGTAGAGAGTGTTAGAGTAAAGATTGCAACCAGAAAGTCATTTCTGGACTGTAATTACAGATTACAGGAGTTGACGTTGGTTGGTAGTGTTGGCAGACGCATTTCTCAGTAGATCTTGTAAGCTAAGTGGATGATTGGAGTGATCCAAGATCCAACTAGAGTAATACTAGCATAGTTTCAGAGTATGTAAGTAATTGTGCTCTATACAGATAGTATATGTACCTATATGCCAATGAAGGTAATAGTGGTAAATGTGAACACTGATTTGCTCAAGATTTTAATAAAGTGTGGTACATAAATTTCTTTCACTATCACTTTGAGGTAACTTTGACCATCAACATTATATAACCTTGACACGTTCACTTGTATATACACTGTATCTCATGTGGTTTGCTCAAAATTAAATTGCACATTCACTTTAATGTACCATACGTGAGTACTCTATTGAGTATGCACGGTGACAGCCCAACTTCAAAAGTTGAAACATCATTGTTTCCCAAGATGCTGCAAATTGCTGAATGATTACTAACATGGAAAAGTGGAAAATCAAGAGTACGTTTATCTGTTACATAAGGTTCGTCGTGAGTACATAATATAGATTCTGTGTAATCTCATACTAAAAGATGCTGCCATTATGATTTTTTTTCCGTTTTACAAATAATTGCAAGATACACAAAGCTTTGCCGCTGCACTGAATTTAACTCCTGCGAGGAGCTACACAACCCGATTTAGGCTATTCAACTCCCCACAATGTAAAACAAAGACATTGGTAGTGTGTGCATACCACGCACACCCAAAAGTGTATCAGTAATGCCAGTCAATGCGTGTGGGGGTAGGTAGTAGGTAGTAAATAAAATGCAGTTATTGTCATTGTTATGTAAATATTGTTATAGCAATCGACACGTATATATGGAATATGGATGGTGGGCAGTGGGTAGTGCCATTATAAATGTAGTAGATAGTAATGCTTAACACACGGACTCAATGACTCTATGCTGTGGTATATGTCTGTTGGGCTGTCAAGTGTCTGTCTACAATGTGTACAGCATTCGCAATACCTGTGGTCATCTTATGTCAAAATCATATTACGATACATGAGCTTGTAATTGAAATTACATGCGAACCTACTACTACATGACAGTTGAATAACACTTATGCTGAAATCGGTCAATGTACTGCTCTCTGCAGAAAATTAAGACATGGGTTTCCCCATTCATGATTCACAGTGCATTTCCGTAACCAGTTTGCAGATATAATTNCCATTCATGATTCACAGTGCATTTCCGTAACCAGTTTGCAGATATAATTATCCTTGATAATCAAAAAGTCAGCCTTACTACTCATTTGCAGTCAGGTTGTGGTAAAAAAAATTTAAATTGTGTAATTGTGACTGTGAAAGACAATTTCCAAAGTAGTCTGATCGATAACCCTAAAAAAATTCAAGTCTAACATATACGCAGAATTGAAAATCCTTTTTTAATGAAGCTGCGCACATCACCTGTTCAGTTGTGGTTCACGTGGATATATGTAGGGATACTCCTACCTTACCTTTTCATTTCTTACAACGAAGTTCTAGGTAAAATGCATCTTTTTATTGTAAATACTGTAACATAAGATTACCTATACATACATATTTAACAATTGACTCAATCAATAGTACAATAAATTTTTACACGTATAAAGTCCAATAAATTCTTGTTTATTTATAGCCTACGGCTATATTTGGGTTTGATTGGGATTGTCCTTTCTTTTACTTCTACATATTAGGAGCAATAAGTAATAACCAAATATTAAAATTGAAAGGGCATTGAAAAAAATCGTTGGAAGTTGTGTAAGCTGTAATTCTCAATAGCAAAAGGAGGTAACGATAACTCTCTTTAGTGGATGTTCTTGCACGATTCACAAGGCAGTAAATGTAGTGTATGCAACAATACACTCATGTGCTTACGTATTTATTTTGAATCTTTCAAATCTCATGATCCCAGTGGACCTTTTTGAAAGGAAAATATAAATTCACAAATGTATACAGTGTATGGATAATTATAACTAGGTACTTACTTTTTATTCCTAATGTCATTAGCCTTTCTGTTTACATCATGCATTATAAATACCACAGCTACTCCTAGCGATATTGAAAAAAAAGTAAGTAGATATACATATGATTTCTAGTATGGTTTCTGGTTAATCTAGCAATGTTATTTTTAGGGAGAGGTTCATGATGATACTTAGAAAAATAACTGTGTAACAATATTAAAGTTGTGTAGTTTCTTTGAATTAATTTTTGCAAGTATGTGTACTTATATTAGATTGTGCTTTAGTTCTTCCTTTCAGAAATGTGGTGCCTGCCTGGGAAAATATTTGCACTTTGAGCGTACAGTAATTGAACCTAGTCATGTTAAAAAATGTAAAAGCTCTCGAATTGTAAGCCGCAGACTGTCAATCAATTTCGAATTAACGTTTTTGCAAAATGCCTCTATTCAAACGTACCTACATCTGGTGGTTTTAATTATTCACAAAGTTCATACATTAAATATAGTATAAGAAGATTTTGAACTTTGATTTGACATATTACATCCAACAGATAAATTAATATACAAGAGTCTTTTATCAACGGAGGCAAGATCAATACTGAAGTTACCATATGTGAATTCCGTTATCTGATCAGTAGTGTATTAGGGAATGAATTGCAATCAAGTCAAATAAAAAATGGTGATATTTATACATGATAGAAGTCGTTATGATTGCCGTCATGTATATTTATCAAGAACTTGTTTACAGTTCTAGTTTTAGTAACTCGATCACATCACAGCAGTGTATGACTGGCAAGCAGTGAACTCATTGAAATAAATTGATTATGGGTTTACCCTCAAAATCACATTTACTAAAAGAATCCAATATACACCTAGCTACTTCTACATTTATGAAAACACAAACCTTTTTGTCTACTCATTTTATTTCATATACGGTATGGTGGTTACTGCTTAATTCACTGATATTAGTATAAAAAATTACGGGTTAAGTTGAGCATGAAATACATAAATAGTTTTATATTGGAAACAAAAGTACTGTGTTTAGGGAGCATGTCAGTTGATTCTAAAGGGAAGCGAGTTTTAATATCTGTATTTTTCTATGTTCTTTAGGTACTGCTCAAACCGCTTTAGCAATGCCTAACCAACCCCCTTGTGTCAACTGACTTAAAGTGGAAAGATATTTCCTTTTTTGACTCTACGACTCATTTTACATAAAACAATGCAAAAACTTTTGCGGAGTACATATATGTACGTAGTATGATATAATTTGAATCAAGTGATAATTGAGGTGTGAATAACAACTCATGGTATTCTCGAGTGCATGTTCGAAACAGACACATTTAATGAATTAGTGGTTGCACAGCCATGCTTGATTGGTTATCATGTAAACAATGTAATCACACGAAACATTGACAGAGAAAAAATAGGGTGTTTCAAGATGCAGGATAAGAAGTAAAAATAAATGAATTTATTAAGCTACAAAAAATTTAAAGCAAGTAAAAAAATAAAAAAGTCACCTTTTGTAATACTCATATTGAGAGGTAGCAGAAATGTAACCACAAATAAATTGGCAAATTCGACCAAAGAATTTTAAGTTTAAAGAATTTATTCCACTTTAAATTTTCTTTTTGTTATAATCACAAAAGAACATTTTTAGTGAGTTTTAAAACATGCTTGAAATATTCGGTAATATTGTATTCAATGCGTTATAAAATTTTTGAAAACATGTCGTTCATTCTCTTTTCGTTATATAACAGAAGTTATTACAGTTTAAAATCGTTATAATGAGAAAACGAGAACCCTTAATTTAATGATTAGCATAACCGTTTATAAATGCAAATCTAAAGATCAGAGTTTATAGAATCGCTTGAACACCTTAACTTACACGGATCAACTAGCTTGACCAAATTAATATACTAACCTACACCTAGATAGTTTCAAGTAATTGTAACTATTGTTCCGGCTTACAGACCATGAGGGCTTTAATTTA
>JAAXYX010006153.1:0-10049 GCA_036851915.1 Ptenothrix huangshanensis
GAAACCAGCTATTTGATTTTTCAATTTTGTGAATACAGCTTGAGTTCCTGTCTATGGGTAAACCTGACCTTGAGAAATGGAACTTAAAAAGGGTAGATAGGTGCAGAAATTGAATTTATAGCCAGTTATTTTACCTCGTTTCATTAAATGTTATTGTATTTTAGCAGACGACATTTTTTGAGCGTCAAACATGTAAGTTTCATTAACATGATAATCCTGACTTTGGCATCTAAAATACCATAGCCTCTTCAATTAATCGTTGGACATCAAAAACACCTTTTTCAAGTTTCATGGTGATCGTTGACACCGACACTCACGTAAATGGGTTTACTTAATAAATTCACTTCTTAAATTCCGTTATTCATACGAAAATGTTTTGAAAATGAATATAACATGGAAAGTATGGCAAGGAGTGCTTTATATGGGCAACCTGAGTCCTGAGATTTTGGTTTATACTTTTTCGGAGGCAATACAACTTACAGTTTATAGTTGCTTTACTATACATAAATAGTCTCGTACTATTTAAAATATGATGTACTATTCGAAAAAAAAACTAACAGAAAATAAACTTTATATCCTGAAACCCACCTTGTCTTTAGTGGGAGGGTTAAAAAATCTGACACCCCTACCCTTCTAATGTTAAGTGTTGATATTCAAAATGTTGAGGGGGGTCCGTCTAATGTTTAAAAAACTTGTTAAGAGTTTACCCCGTTATAGGCATTACAGGCTTCAGGATATGACAAACCAAAATTACAGCACAACTTCTCATTAAGACGAAATTACGAGTTATGAGTAAATCATGCCAGACTTTGCAAAACTTTTCAATCAAGACATTAATTTTAAAATAAAACATTCTATGGTGAACTTATGGGGTTTATGGGGCATGGGGTTGTAATTGTAAAAGTGCCCAGGCCCTAACATTATGCCAATTTTAAGAATAGACAAGATATAATTATGTGTAAACCATTACTGTTTAGAATTTAAAGCTAAAGTGAGTACACCAGATAGGTTTTTTGCCATTCTGTTAATCCTATCAAGAATTCAAGACAAAGGCGGCTGGGATTTTGGGAATAACATATAGAAGCCGTCCGTTTGTACACCTGTTCCATGTGACAAGAAAAAAAAATGGAAAAAATGACTTACCCATATCTGTAAGTTCCACCGTAGATATCATTCAGGATTTCAGAATTATGAAAAGTTTGTTGAATGAGCTTGGGGCATCCAACATCTAACCCAATCCTCGCTCACTTCCCTCAATGGCTTATTATATTAACTTCGCGTATTCAGTAAAAGTCTTTGTTTTCGAATAAGCTACACTTTTTTAACTCTGAAACATGGTGTGTGAAATATGGGAAGAACCTGTACATACACAATCAGACACGAAATAGAAAAATATTATCCTACTACATATATGTAATTTATACACGTACAGGATTACTGACGGATAATGATGGAATAAGTTGCTTTCAGTTTCTTATTTCTACTTGAATCATAATTTGTAAAGATAACTTCCAACTTGAACTTTTACTGCCATTTCACTCGTTCATTCAACTTCTTGACTGTCAACTGTCCTCAACCTTACTATCACAGATCACTTATTTCAAAGCTAATAATGAAGTAACTGAATGTTTACCATTATCAACATCATCGCTGGACTAGCATGTATTGTTACTTACAATACTTCACTACACATTTTTAAAAATATAAAGTCGATTATCTGTACAATAGAGAGATACAGGTAATGTGATGCGTCCTATTGAAAGACCAACTGTGAAGAATCAGAAGTTTCTATGGGACAAGTTGAATTAAATAAGTTTGAAAGATTTTTTTCAGGTGCAATTAAGGTAGGTACCTTACTAAATATAGACGATGTCTTCGCACAGACTACAGTCGACCATAAATATTTACTCAGTAGCACATCCATACCCTCTGTGCCTCTATGGAAGAAATCACCCTTTTAGAGTTGACAGCAAATCGAATGATAAACGAAGGACGCGCTTCTAAATATTCATTTAAGGACCCACTGACGTCGTTGTCAGGTTGTCCCCCAACGTCATCACTTGTTCAAAACAACTACCACTCAACAAAACAATAGGGCGCCCTACAGGTCTTCTGCCACGAAAATTGAAGAAAGTGAGATTGAATTTTGGGTAGTTAGGTCGGAATTTAAAAGTTCTTGAAAAGAATTCAACCCTATTCATTCCCACATTGTTGTTGGGATTGCCGTTGTCAATGTGACTCCAAGTCACTTTCCGATATGATTCATACAACCGATAAGCTGCCTTGCATGCGTCTCTAAAACGTCATACGCCTCATATTGGAAGCACATATTGTTTTGCATTCGATGCCGCCATCAATGGACGAGTGTTAGAGATTAAAAAAGATTACAGATTTAATCATTTAACTACTGGTGCTGGTAGCTGCATACTACATATTTACTAAGGGGGGTATGTACTATGGTTTATACACCTGATTAGTGATTACATTTTCTTTCGCCATTTACGCTAATAAGGAGTAAGGGATAGGGGTAAAGAGGGACTACTATAAACCACTGCTATTCATAAAGGGTATTTGTTGTCGCGTTCGATTTCGATCATGTAGTTAATCGACACTGCTACTATAGAGCACGCAACACCATTGGATTTAGAATCGTCACATCGATCAGTATTTCAATGAAGACAACACCTAAATTAAATATTAACTAGCCTGTGGTGCAATTGCATTAAATATTTCATTTTTCATTTAAAATTCCAGGTTTCCAAACGCATTTTTTTCCGCTGTGATTGTATCTTGCTTATTTGCAGGGGTAGCTAGTTGGATTCAAATTTACTTGGAATTATCAAAAATTGATTCGAGCAAGACCACGGCGTAAATCTATTGTAAATACATACATGTATTTTCGGTATTAATGTCAGAGACTCTATTTGATGACCATATCCATCCCCAATTTTGTAATTTTGTTGTAGGATAGTCTTGTCATTTTAGAACAACAAGCACGATGAATTCATTTCAGCCGAGAATACGCTAAGAGAGAAAAAGTTTATTAAGTCACTGTTACACACCCGTAATAGCCTCACGACTCAACCTAGGTTACTATAGCTTAATTTTGCTTCTTGTATAATTCTAGCTTTTAAGAACTATAAACATGGTATGCCTTTGAATTGATCCGCGTAACGCAATTAGCATAATCTGATTTCCTAATAAGTACATAGGTAATAATCTAAACTTAGATACAAATTCCTGAAATTGCTTGGTAATTGTACCTCTAGCCCCTACATATAACCCAATTAATTCGATTTCATCCAAATTATACCGTCCACTAAATTTTTTAACGAACAAAAAATGGTCCAATAATATCATAATTATTTCTATATATTTATTGAAAGCTGTAAAAATGTGGAGGAAAAATTAAATCAATTAGTCCTTAGGCATAATTCAAGCTCATTTTACTCAGTATGCTGAAAAGCGTATTTTGAACATATTTGTTATGATTTATGATATCATCAAAAATCAAACTGATTTAATAAATTAGAATGCTATAATCTCTGCCTCATTCCATTTTACTTTTGCTTTAATTCATTAAGTTCATTTACTTGAAATTCAATCCATTGATAATTTAAAACCACAATCAAAACCGAAAGAAACGTTACGCCATTTAAAAAACGTTTTTTGAGCAGCTGCGTTTTAGTACTTTCGTTTTCGCTCCCTTGTATTGGGTACCTTTAATACTTTAATGCAAAAACCAATCCATATTTGTTTTCCACTCCTGTTCCTGTTTATTGTCATTTGCTCTTTGCTCGTGTACGTAGGAGGGAACAAGAATGCAAGGGACAATTTAGCAACCTTACAGGCTTCCGTATGTATATTGCGTTCTAATTTATTGGTAACCAGAATTGCGCGAGATTCGAAAATTACAGATGACGGACGGAGCGAAGAGTGTGGACAAAAAGTGTTTAATCGAAATTTTGGAACAACTGCAAAAAATAAACTTCTAAAAAGTCTGTGGTTCAACTTGCGTCATTTCACATTTGGTAGTTGCTCCTGCTAACGACAATTAAATAGCAGTGATAGCAGTTAGCTATTAATCAGTGTCTACAGACCTCACGGTTCAGTTTCAAACTAGAGTAGGAGTATTCAGTCAGACAGAACAGAACCAGTTCGGAAACCAGAACCAGAAACTAGTACCAGGGCGAAAGAGAACCTTAGACAAAAAGACTTGAAGACTAAGAAGAGGAGTCTAGCAGTGCATTCAGTTTTCGGATCGGAATCTGTAATAATTATTTCTTTATTCTCGGCAATTGTATATCTATGTGTAATGTAACATTGTCAATATCATTTGCTTGTCCGCAAATTACCATCTACAACCTACTTTTGTGTAAGAATATTACTGTAAATGTATTTACTTTATACCTGTTGATCCTACTATCGAATGTGCATTGCTTCCTTTGGTTTGTCGTTTGTGTCTATGGTGAAATTTATGTATTCGCCCAGGAAAATTTTAGCAGCATGTTTGAAGATTTGGACGAAGACACTGCAAAACTGACAACTTATTTATGGAACACAGAATTACGCTAATATTGAGAATACGTTTTTGTAATTTAGCTTCTTCGTCAATGTAAAGATGATCGAGTACAAAGACGACAAACGTATTGAAGGAATCAGATTTGATTGTATAGTCAATAATGCTGATAATTAAAAACTAGGCTCAGTTATTTCTTATTTCTGAATCTGCTTGTATTTGCTTTGTATTGTGAGAGTACAAAGACGAGAAACGTATTGAAGGAATCAGATTTGATTGTATAGTCAATAATGCTGATAATTAAAAACTAGGCTCAGTTATTTCTTATTTCTGAATCTGCTTGTATTTGCTTTGTATTGTGCTCAGTATTTGGTAATACTCAATATTCTTTCATGGAATGTTTCTTGATCACAATTTTGGATAAATATCTCGAGTAAAATATGAAGTAGGTGAAATAACTAGTAATGACAGCATGATGTTTCAACAATTTATTGTACTTTCTCGTTGATAAAGTCCTTGATTAAACTTTAATTAAACTCCTTGTAGCCAAAGAAATAGGGAAAGACGCGTATGTGATTAGTATAAAAGATTCGGAGCTTTCTGTTTTTACCTACATGCTTTTTCACTCCATAAGTTATGTACGGTGTAGTGACTAACTGGATCTCGTCAAGTAATAATAAATCTATGTTGGATGAAAGTATACTGGACTTGTAAAGTTAAAGCAGCAAATGTTAGATTAGCTATTCAAATCCCCGACTTCCTTGCATTGTAGTAGCTTATATTTTTAATTAATTTATTTTAAGTTTTATTTCCTATTGTTTCTTTTGATTTTCAGAATACATTGCCCTTTTGTATTAGCTCTGGAAACTTTTAAAATTTACTTGGTACGGGCTGTGCACATTTTTAATTTGTGACTGCGGCAAACCGTAATACAGGTTTAAAAATCAGACATGAGTGGATTGCTGTTAATGTGTTAATCAAATAGAGATTTGTAAGTACGAAGTTAAAAGTCAAAGTGATTGAAAATAGTTAAAGGGAGTGTCGACTGTAATCTTCATAATTATATTCATTATTTCATCGCGTGAATGTCGTGTTGATTTTAAGCCGTACCGTTTTCTTGTTCATAAATATATGGAAGGTCTCTAAATTTTAAATTATGATATTGCGTGTAGCTCACATACGATTGTAGTAAATTACATATAAATCGTTTGCTTTATGGGAAGGTATGGTGACTAAGTGTAAGCACTCATTTTATAAATATATTTTAGTTCTTTTATGTATTATTAGCTACGTATTGTTCCTTAATTATACACAACGTTTATAATTAAAATGCAGTTAAAACCTTAGCGTTCTTCCTCCTTTGTGATTTTAATGATTTTCCTTATCCTTAATATAATCGTAACCCTTTAAAGCTACGCAAATTACCTAAATGATTAAGAAAAACATATTTTTGTTATATTCACAATATTCAGTTTATCAAAGTGGGCATTTCTCATATCCGGGTGTATCGTATTTTATATTCACTACAATTATAATTATTTTGGATACAACTAACTAAAAAAGTGTAGTAAGATGATTACGTGATGATTAACGGTGACAGGTGAAGCGTAGTATTTAGTACTCAAGAACTTCGATGACTTCTGTCTGACCAGTCTGATCCATTCCATAGGACACTATTTACAATTCACAGTTTTTCGATTCAGGTACAGATTAGAACTGTAAAGTTCCAAATTGTTCCACTGTCGTTTCTCTTTGAGGAATCCGTAATAATTTCGAAAGTTTGAGGATTTAACTGTTAGAAGAAATGCATAGCTCTGGAATGAAGCATTATGACTAATTGGTTTTCAATGTGGTCTGTTAATGGGAGAAAAAGTATAGCGGAGTTTATATCAGGCAGTAGAATTTGTTAAAGGCATTTGTACCTTCAGTTGTTTATTTCCCTGGTCTCGATTGATTACAGATTTACCTAAGTGAATGTTTATATTGCGTGTTCGTGAAAGAATCTAAAGACGAGAACTTTGGACTCGTTAAAGCACAACGTGTTAACTCACACAGTAATTGTCTACAACATTATTATTCTTCCTTTGTGTTCTAGATATGACAAACCAGGAACTTATTGTTGGCGCCCCCGAAGCAAGATGGTTCAAGATACACTACTGTTTAGTTTCATAAGTCATTATTGTGAACGCCGCATCGGAGATTGTGATGGTGTCTGACTTGATTCAGTATTAGTTTGGAATCTGCAATCGACAAAGCTGCTAGTAATACTGACCGCAACTACAACATTTCGAAAGACTTAATAATGAGCTTTAAAAATTCGCATTCAGCAATGGACGACGTCGATCAATTAGTAAATATGATTAATATTAACAATTCACTACAGCAGCCATGTGGTGATACTAAGCTTAAGAAAGCGGCTAAGAAAGCAAGGCAGAAACTTCGGAAGGTAAAGTCCTTTTTTAAAAATTAAACTCTAAATTTTAACTTTCTCCGTCTCCACTGGTATAGTTTTCCGCTTTTTACCTGTCACGTTTTTTCCTGCGTATAATTGTAGGTGGAAGAGCGGAAATTGAAGATTGAATCTGAAAGAGGTGCAATCGGAATGAAGCCAATTGATTCTCCCGACCAAAAGTTAGATCAAGCTGCGGAATATATGCAGCGCTTAAGTATTTACGAAACATCAAACTGCAATTATCATCAGCAGTTTCAGCGGAATGAATTTAGAAATGGTAAGATCCATAACAAAACGTAAGATGCATTATTGACATGTTATCGTAGCATCAATGTTATTCACGATATATGAGCAACGCGCCATTACAAAAATACTTGCTTATTGCTTTCAGTATTTTTGACTTTGCTTAGTATATCTATCCTTAGGAATTAAGTTACAATTGAATCTTACAGCTTTGTACTAAGCTTGTTTAATTATTCATTCATTCTACTTATTTGGATGAATGATTGAGTGCAAGATAATCTGATTGGCGTTAATTTTATTTCTTTTATCACCAATAAAGTTCTCTTGAATTTAGTGCATGCTAGTTTGCTCTTGGGTTTATTCTAATGGGCCTTCTTTCTTTGAGAACCACAGACACACTGTCACTTAAGTCTATACAAGGACAGAAGTGTTAGTGCCACCAAATTTTCGAATTTTACAGCTATCATTTGGAACCATATTGGTTTCTCATGCTACTCAAAATTTGGTTTTAAAGTAGGTCGCTCGTAAAGCCTACTTTACCTATCCTTCCCATTTTAAAAATGTTTTGGTGCTTTTACGAAAATGAATGAATTAACTTGGATTTTTTTGAACTGATACTTTTTGTCTTCTGTCAACTGGATCGTGCAAAGCCACATCTAAACTATTCTGAACTATTCCTACCTTATGATAACAGGTAGAATCTAGAATCGTGAATTTATAGTTATGTCTATTATTAGACCTAGTACATCATTTGTCATCCAATTGTAAAATCTGGTTCGAAAATATTTATTCATCATAAGTAACTGATTTTTGTACGGCAATACTCGTACGACATTTTCTTGAGGTATTTTAATTCAGTATGATCCATGGAATTGAAGTCTATTTGGACCGTCTATTCTATGAGCAATATACCTAGCCATACTGAAGTTATTATTGTTCAGTGAACGATTTTTACGTGTGAATACTTTCACTGAAGCTGTTAACTATATCATTAGGTACCTATAAATATTATATAAGTAAATAATTATATATATCGTCGGTTAATAGTAAAAATGAAGCAAGTCCAAAATTTGGTAGAAACAATACGAGGTATGCCCATAAATTCCTTAAGTGTAAAGTGAGTCCAACTAGGCTTCACTAGGGTTCACTGGACTTACCTCACTTTACATTTAATAAGTTATGGACATAACTCATTTTGTTTTTAGCAATTATTGTTGGACTTGCCTCATTTTCACTCTTAACCGAGAAGTTTTATAGATTATTATCATTATTACACCATTCCAAATGTTTGGAAAGAATGATATTTAAAATCCTAAAATTATCGAGCAGTCTACTTTAAATATTTTCTACAAATATTTGAATTAGAGTTTGAAATTAATCGTATATAGTATCGTATACTCTGAATCTTGCCTGATGAAGGTCTCTATTTGAGACCGAAAGCTTGCGTACTTTACATAAAATAACCTAAAAATATACTTATCTTGCTTATTTGAGTTATTTGTAATTCTAATTGACGTACATTACATGCTTTAGATTACTGACAGCTGTTGCAGCCCAATGTCGAATGCAATATATTTTCATCTAAATGACATTTAGGGCTGGATTGATTCGTACAGAACTTGATTGTATAACTAACTTTAATTGTTAAAGTTGAAATGGTGTAATGACTGAAATAGTAGGATTTGAAGTCTGCTTTATTTATATTATTTCTGATGTTTGTTGTTCGCAGGTACGTTCAATGAGAAGATGGAGCTCTCAGGAGTGTTTTCGTCGTTGATGTCTAAAAATAAATCTGACCAGAAAATATTATCCGTCCAACGTGGTAATTTAGAAGTAGTGCATGGATTAAATGACCCTGCCTCGAACTTTTCTCAGCTAAGTAAAACCGAAAAGGTCGCCTGTGGTCGTCAAGTACAGAACATTGATCATGGACGTATGAATGATTGCGCTGCCAAAATGAATCCTTTGTTAAATAGAGGGAATACATTGCCTGCTAATAATGAATCTAAAACGACCGAATCACGAAATCCTTTGAAGAAAGGCAAGACAAAAAGGCAGAAAAAAGCTGCTGGAATTAATTCAGTTCAAGTAGCACAGCAGCCTAATACTTCTTCGAACAGTGTATGCGGTAATCGTATGTCTGGAATTAGCAGCATAGAACAGAGTGTTCATTGCAGTCAAAATGAATACGAAGCAAAAGCAGTCAACAATTCTATCCCGAGCTGTAACGTGTTTTCTGGGGAACCATCAGTCCCAACACCACGGCCGGAAATGGTAACGATTCGCCGACATCCCACTGTTTCGGACACTACCGTGACAATCAGTATTAAAAACCAGAACGGCGAGGAAGATATTCTTTATACACTGTTGAATGGTCAAGGTAGTCACATTTACTTTGAACGTACTCTTGCGTAATCGCATTTTGTTGTCGATTGATTTAAAATTTACAGATTAAAATGGAATATAGATTTTCCGTGGATTGAGTTCTGAGAGACACAAAGTAATAATACTTACCTACAACGATTTGTTGAGAATAAATTAATCTGTGAAGCAGGCTTGTAGTATTTAAATAGAAGGTTAGGGAGCAGTCATAAATGATGTCACGCTAAAAATGCCGATTTTTAGACCCCCTTCTCCCTCTGTTACGTTGTTTTGGCGATTTTCTAATGTTAAAGGTCCTGGCTGTGACGCCAATGACTAACTCCCCCCTCCTCACCGTGACATCATTTATGACAGCTCGTGCACATAATATGTGCGCGGATGAATCCGTGCAGCAATGTGAACAAAGTTGTCTATGTTGAAGTCGCGGTGTCTCTGAGGATTGACCTCTGACTT
>JAAXYX010006154.1:0-10047 GCA_036851915.1 Ptenothrix huangshanensis
ACTACAATTATAGCAAACAAATATATATATATATATATCTAAAAATGCGTGCAGGTGAAGACTGCTGATAGTACACTGGAGAAACTAAACCATCTTGGAGGAAAAAGGATCTAAAACGAAAAAAAAAAAATCTTATAATTTTTTCTTATTATTTCGCGGTTTCTGAAAACGTATATTTTCCTATTTTGGCTGTTTTTCAAAAAAGTAAATTTTTTGCTTTTAAGGTTTTTGAAATGTGTTTATTTTTTTATTTGGTATCTTTTGAAAGTGCCAATTTCCCTTTTTTGCTGATTTTTAAAATGACAATTTTTGTTTTTAAGGTTTTTGCAAACCGTTTAATTTTTCAATTTTGCATGTTTTGAAAACGTTCAGTTTTGTTTTTGTTTATTTTACTGAATACGAGTATCTTTTTGAAGTGTTAGATGCACCAGTTTTTACAATGTAGCTGTGGTGCTATTACACCTACACTAGTGCATGCTGATAGTCAAGAGTAACGGTATTCGTGTTAGGAATGACTCTTTGGGATTGGAAGGTATACAGATTGTGAATCCAGTGGACAAATTGCCTTCATTCTCATTTGCTTCATCCTTATAGACGATTAGCCTAAGCTTCAAACTGAGTACTGGTGCGAGTACCAGTACAGGATTTTATATTTTTATTACACTCCTCACTAGCCTCGTGCAATCTATGTGTGCTATCTCCTACGGCTCGTGCCACTGTAAAGTTTTAAGTAACGATAAGGTAGCTGGTTACAGCTGTTCTATAGTCCTTCTCTTACTACTGCAGGATCACGATCCACACAGGATTTTTTCCACAACTTACAACGTTTTCTTCTCAAAGGTATTTCAAGGATTGGTGAAATACGCACACTATAACATATTACCCTGTACGGTGGGTAGTAGCAGTATAGATAAGAAAGGTTTCAATTTTTACGCAAGAATTTTAAAGGTATGACATCAAATCAAAATCAAAGCCAAAACCAAAACCAAATCCAAATCCAAGCTCTAGTAGGAATATGGATCTGAATCCGAATGTGAACACATGTATGTAGGTAGCTAGGTACGAATGTATGGAGTTATATGAATAGTAAACCCCGTGGCAGTTGTTTTTCAGTTGACATGGTTTGCTTGCATGATGATTCGACTCGCTAGGAAGGTACAGTAGATACGGAGGTTATTGGAGGATTTAAAATTTGAAGATTGTCAGAAAGAAGTCGAGTCTTCTTTTGTCTTCTGTTCTCAGTCAGCCGACAATGATATCTTAGGAAATTGTTATTGCACGCAATTTCTCCCATCTTACGACCAATTCCAATCGCCCTTCCCTTCCTTCCTTCCACTTGGTTCCTTCTTGCTCTCTTCAGTTCCTTCAAATGCCACACTCAAAGTCGAAGAGGAGAAGAAATGGAATTGCGATTTTGATCTTGAATATGGAATGGAATATGGAACATTTCAAAACTTCACATCTTTCCCATCATCTCAGCTTTATGTGATCTGTACTCAAGGCTTCAGGGGAAATGAAGCTAGCGAAGGATCATTTTCTACTTTCGTGTACACAAGTATTTAGTCCATATAGAACTACATACTGCAATTATATGGACTTAATACTTGTGTACATTAAAGTCGAAAATGATCTCTCTCTTAGCTTGAGTTTATAGCGTTACATTTGGAAATGTTTCCAAAATTTTATTTCAACTATTTTGAAACCTTTCAAAGTTTCTAATTTGTACAATTTTAAAACTTTTCAACATTTCCTATTTTAGCAATTAAAGTCTAAAACGATCTCTCTCTTAGCTTGATTTCATAGCGTTACATTTAGAAATGTTTCCAAATTTTTATTTCAACTATTTTGAAGCCTTTCAAAGTCTCCAATTTCTACAATTTTAAAACTTTTTCAACATTTCCTATTTTAGCCTTTTGAAACGTTTCATATTTTCAAATTTTAAGAATTTTGAAGCGTTTCAAAATTGCGTATTTCTTGAATTTTGAAGCTTTTCTTTGCAATTTCTACAATTTTTAGTCGTTTCAAAATTTCCTATTTTAACCTTTTTAAACGTTTCAAAATTTCCTATTTTAAAAAATTTTTGAAGCGTTTCAAAATTTGCAATTTCTACAATTTTGAAGCGTTCCAAACCTATTTCTAGAATTTTGGAACGTTTCAAAATCAATATTTTGCCAAATTTGAAACCTTTCAAAATTTCACATTTCTACAGTTTTGAAACGTTTCAAAATATAAATACTATAGTGCCAGCCTCAATTTGTGATTGTATGCACAAAAGACTTTCCAAAATCAACTAATAAAGGTGAAATACAAGCCTAGGAAAAAATAAGACGATTTAAATCATGTTGCTAAAACTGAGGATAAATGCACCTTAGTAAATATCTATAAAAGCCCACTATAATAAAGATAATTATAGCATCACCTACATATAGACAGTATTTTAGAAAGAGAACGGTTGTGGAACCGTGACCGTGAAATGGAATGGATGCCGAGACACAAGTTGACGCTGAAGAAAAGAGAGGAGAAAATGATAATGATTCTTACATAGGGGATTTATTTAGACTTTCCTATANGTATTTTAGAAAGAGAACGGTTGTGGAACCGTGACCGTGAAATGGAATGGATGCCGAGACACAAGTTGACGCTGAAGAAAAGAGAGGAGAAAATGATAATGATTCTTACATAGGGGATTTCTTTAGACTTTCCTATACTTTTCTTATAGTTATATCTACATGCTCTGCCACATATAGGTCAAGTGCACGTATATAGACAAGGAAAATATAGACGGTGAAGCTAACACTGGCTCTGACTCTGACTCTGATGCTGGTTCTGGTACTGGTTCTGGTTCTGGTGCTGATGCTGACAGTGACTTCCCCCTGCCAAACCGCGATTATTTCGGAGGCACTCAGTATACATAATTGATCAGGATTCGGCACCACATCCACTGAGGAGAATTCCTCTATCTGAAGATTACAAGCTTAAGACTTTTAGAGCGAGACAGAAGCCATCGCATCGTCGTCTTCACTTCACTTCACTTCACTATAGGATAGTATTGCAATGCATTGAATTGCATCGCATTGCATTGCATTGCTTTTCCTTGTAGGTTGTGAGCGTATGTACATATGTAGACATTATAGAGTGTAGAGGTGGGAGGTCTATTTGTAGGTATTTATTACACCATAGACATATCTGCGAGTCTCCTACCTATGACCTCGTACCATTCTCATCTCCCATACACCAAACCAAAAGCAGTTACATACATATGCACATAGGCAGAGAGAGACAGCGGAGATATCTGTAGCATGTAGGAAAAGCGGAAAGAAATAAACCTTTTTCAACTTCACCTAAGAATATTGAGTGTTTTCTCTCTTCTCTCTCTCTTTCTCCGTCTGTCTATATCTACCAAAAGGAAAACTGTTTGGTCCTCTTGTTCTTCCCTTGTTCTTCCGTCAGCATATCAGCTCCAGCCGAAACGAAATCTAAAGACAAGTTGAAACGAAACGAAACGACGCCAAGCCAAGCCATGCAATGGGAAAGGAAAGCATTGAGAAGAGGAGGAAAGTATGGGCCTTAACTTGACGTCGACTTACTCAACTCAACTCAACTCTTCTCAACTGATGGTGGTTATCCTGCATTAATTCTTCACGAGAGTCAAATGGTTGCCCTGTTTATTTTCCACTCGATGGAATTCCACAGGGAGAACTCGTAAAGTAGAACAAAAATATGCATGGAGAGGAGAAAGCCCTCATATCTCCATCTGCATCTTCTTCGGCTCCTCTGTATCTCTCTCTCTCTCTCTCTTCCTTCCCTTGTTCCCTCTAATATTCCCTGTCCATGCTTATGGCTGATAGTGAGTGGGAACGGAGAAGAGAGAATGTTCTTATTCCACTTTCCTTTCCACTAACTGCTACTGCTACTCCTACATATACACTCCTGTGCCTCTCTCTTTTTCTCTCTGGCCTCTTCTCCGGTTGTGTGTGAACGTATAGTAGAGTGGATACGTATATAGACTGTGGATCTAGTGGGGAAGTGGGAAGAAGCAAGCGTGGAGATATCAATCCACAATCCACACTCGTTGATTCTGCTTTGACTTTGACTTTGGCCACGATTTCTACCCAGGCCTGAGTACTGAAGAACGGTGTAGTAGTCGGCAGTCGGAGAGCAGTTGAGGACTCTCTGTATGTGTGTGTAGTTTAGGATAAAGTAAAAGTTTTCATCTAACAGGAAGAAAAGTTTCCTCTTCAAAGTGCTAAAATGTTAGTAGCTTTGGCTTAAATAGGGTATAAAAGCCATTATTCACTGCTCTTAGCAAGAATCGCCGTCTGCTTCCTGATCAACTCAGCCAGCCAACCAGCCACCCACCCAGCCAGCGAACCAACCAACCAACCAAGTATAACCATGGCATGGCAAGGCAAGGAGAGTCAAGTCATGCCACTCCATGCCAACTCAAACATGATTCGATGTACCCTCGCCTCGTTCCTACATAAACAGCCCCGATCCCATCCCATCCATTCCATACGTATAGAAAAAGAAGTTGGAAAGACATGTACCATTTTCCATTCTTCACCAAGTACAAACTACTTACTAGTTACTTACGCCTACACATTTTCTACTCCTCATCTGCATGTATTTAGTAGCATGAGGATCAGCATCACCATCAGCATCACCATCACCATCCTCGTCTGGTCGTCAAGATGAGTATGGGAATAGTCCTTACACTTATTTGTAGACCCATCATTAACTAACACAGTAGCACTTCCCCGCGAAATTCATATGTGTATACCCACCCGAGGAAATCTTATACTGTACACTGTAAAAACTAGAATCTTAAAGTACGAAAGATACAAAACACGATTCTTACTGGGTGTAATTGTGAATGTAGTTTGTATGCATTGTAAGTTCATCACATATGCACTAAAACGACTGAAAGATTTCCTATTTTAGTAGTTTCAAAACAACTTGGAATTTCTTGGTTTAACCATTTTTAAAAGTTTCAAAACTTTCTTTACAACAATTTTGAAATATTTTAAACTTTTGTATTTTAACATTTTTGAAACGATTAAAATTTGTTATTTACAATTTTTTGAAAGGTATTAAAATTTTCTATTTAACAAATTTTAAAACGGTTTGAAAATTTAGTAATTATTTTAGCAATTTTTAAATACGTTAAAATTTCATATTTCTCCAATTTTAAAGCTTCAAAACGTATTTTAACAATTTTTAAAGTTTCAAAATTTTGTATTTAAAAATTTTGTGTGCATCGAAAACGCTTTAAAATGCATCTTGGGCTGTAAAATGCATTTTAGATGCACTTCTTAAGCGTCTCAGATACACTTTAAGTCAGCATGAGATGCAGTCCTAATTAAACCAAGAAATAGCAGGTTTTTAACGCTTTGAATGCACAAGTTTTAACCGTGTGAATAGCACGCTATGGTAGGAAATGGAAGGAACCTTAGGTTACTCCGAACGTGTTTATCGATGTTTGATACATGAGAATTTTAAGAAGCCCGAAACGATTAGAATTCCGGAGAAAAATCTGATCGGAATTGCATCGCATGTTCACGTTCGGCTTTCGCGTTTGGTAAACTAGCGCTGCCACCATGTCAAAGAAATATATTAAGTACATGTGTGTATTGCAGCCGTTGGCCGTTGATGTTTGTACACCGTATAGATGTGTGGAGTTAAATATACAAGTATATTCCCTATGCTCGGATGCATTGTGTCTGGTGCATTCAAGTAAGGTTTGGTGGTTTATGGGTGTACCATATGGACCACTGGAATAGAATGTGAGCATTCCCACATTCACACACGCATTCGCATATAAGTGTGAATGCAAACCGAAACTGCACGGTATACGATTACGAATAGTCGACAAAGTTAAAGTAAAGCGTTCCTGATAAAATGAAAAGTTTGACAGTTTCCAGTCCAAAAACAGAAAATGTTAACTTTTGTGGTAAACTAACAGAGAGAGAGAGCGAGAGAAAGGAAAGTGTACACCGTACAGATAGCGTTAGGAGAAGAGCGACAAAGCTGAAATTGCGAGTCACGAGGGCATGGCGAAAGCTTGTATTATTGCTCCACTTTTGATTCTGCTTTTGGTTTTCAACTACAACAAATAGAATGTGATTTTTGTTGAAAGAGATTAGAGAAGGAATATTATTATAAAGAAGAGCGAGACAACTATCTAAAGTAAGAGATTGAAATGTATACTCTCTCCCTATCAGTATACACCCTATACTACCTACTCAAGTCAGTGTCAAAGTCCAAGTCCAAGTTAGAATCAAAATGAACCAAAGGCTTACTCAATCACCATCCAAGAGATTTCACAGTTTCAGACAGATTGAAAATTGAAAATGTTTCCGTCCTAAAACTAAATTTCCCTTTCTCCGAAAAAATCCATAGCCAAACTGTAATGGAAAATTGTAATTTAATTTTGTACAAAGTTGAAGGTTGGAGGAAGTGGAATGTTTTTTCCAACAGGTTTGTCTCCATTATACTTAAATATGGGTAGAAAATATGCTTTTTGGACTGCGAGAAAACGTCTATTTTTACTTGTTTACGGGTCTATTTTTTTGTTTCTACCATTTTTAAGTACTGCGAATTTTTTTAATTTTGAACTTGAAAAAAACAGGAAAATACACTTCCATGAAATTCCTAACGGACTTTGACTTTACTCTTTCACATTTTAAGCTTTCTCCTTTCATAATTATTTGGGCAAGTTTAAGTCAGCAATTTTAAGTTTTTTTTCTATTTTTCTTTAACCATCCCTTCTTCCTTAAAACTTCTGGTGGCTTGGACTTGGCTTATGATCAGCTGAGCTGGGTGTGAATGCTGGTCCTGGTCTTTGTCCATAGTAGGTGTGTTTAGTTGAGTGTGGGGCGATAAACGACGAAGACATGAGTAGACAGGGAGGGAGAATTGAAGCAAGTTTCGTCATCATCGCCTGATCGTCGTTGTAGCCTTAAGTTAGACCTATAGGTAGATTTTATCCAGGAACGGTGCGGTACAATGCATACGCATGCTACATACACATACAGATAGTAAAAGTGTGTTAGCGTCGTTGAGGAAAAGGTTGTAGGATGTGAAGCCTTAATGGCGTCTTCATGTCCCCAAAGATATATCCATAAATTTTTCCCTCGTGTGAGTCTATACAGGACATTTCCGTTTGTCTTGTTGTCTCTCCATTCTTTGGAGGAGACAAGTTGTCTTGCCGTCAAATATAAGTATGGCATGGCCATGGCAAATCGTCCAATGTTCCATGTCCCAATGCATACTGTAGCTCGGCTATATACAAATACATATGAGAGGGTACTACGCACACTGTACATACTACACCTTACTGGACTGAACTGGACTGGACTGGTCTGGTCTGGTCTGGTCATGAGACGGACGTGAAGTTACTGTTCAAATCTTTAGGACAACTCCTGTCAACGTCATTGCTTTGTCCTGCTTTCACCCACACGTTCTATCATGTTCTCGTTACCAGCCAGTTACCGCTAGCCTTGGCGTTTCATAGTGTAGTGATGGCGTTCCTTTTCGACTTGACCATTTTACAGCTATACTCTGCTCTCGGTTTGCATCTCTCTATGTCTCTCTATAGCGTTTACAAAGTGTGTGAAGGGAGACGTGAACGATAAGTAAATCACGGGACTTACTTACTTACTTACAATATTAGCCAAAGTGAGCTTTGTCCTACATATACCTATATATAGGTCTCCTATCTCTATCTGATGCAATGGTTGTTTTTGTTTGGGAACTACTACATATCTGCACCAAGGACTCTTGTGAAAATAACCATTCTTGCACGCTAGACGCTACCTTATTTTGCATGTTGATGTATATGTAGGTATATATGCCCAGTGTGTATGTTCATGCTCTTCTCCTACATACGTGAGTGACTGGCATTTGGCAAAGTTGGTCATGAGGCTGTTCTCTTTGCTCCTGGCGCTGGTTCTGCTCTCCTGTTCACTGTTCAACTCGTGAATGCTTTTCTCTCTCTCCTAACGCCTGTCAGCCTCTCCTGCCTGTCAGCTTCCTTAACGTGAGTCTTCTGCAATAGTTTTGATCTCGATCCTCGTTCTGCTACTAGTTTACGTCTGCCTGATTCCAGCCTAGTACTGGTTCTGGTTCTGGTTATTCTCTCATCCAAAAGTTTAACTAGGAAAAATTACCCGTTCTCACTTTATCCGCTTCTTCATTCCAATCTCCGTGGGCACTGAAATTCACAGTGTATATATTTATGTGCCTTGGTTTTACTTCCTTATTGCATTACTTATTGATAGCTGTACATGTGTAGTTGCTCCTTTTATTTTATTAGTCTATTCTGCATATGTTTATCTGCATCACATCACACGACTGGTCGGTGTCCGCGCAAGTGTTGTTGTTGGTGTTGGTGTCTATATAATGTGGGTTGGGTGTTGTTGGAATTTAAGCCACGGATTTTCGATGCTGGCACTCCTAAGTAAATTTAGGCTGACAATGACACAATGTAAGATGTGAGGGATGTGGTAGGTAGAGGACAGGACAGGACAGGACAAGTCAGTACAGGATAGAAGAGAAGAGAACAGGATACGATGGCAGAGGATAGTAGAGTAGAGTACAAACCAAGGAGGAGATATCAGCTACGTGAAGTCAGAGAAGAGGAAGAGACACTTTGAAAGGACATTATGTCTTTTATTAATAGCATTCTTCCGCCCCGTCAAAAAAACCGATTCCTTTCAGCTCGTCCCATTTACTTTTACAGCTGGCCGAGCCACCGCAATCAATGCTCTGAGACTGAAGACCTGGTCATAGGAGAAATCCAACTGGAACTCGATCCAGAACCAGGACCAGAATCAGAACCAGAGCCAGAACCAGAGCCAGCCATTGTCAATGATTGAACAAGTCATTTCAGATTGACGGTCCTGACATCCCATCGCATCTCATAGCCGTCCAACTCCTGCCACGTATATATAATGTCATGTTATGATAGACAGGTTGCACGGTATTCGAATGAGAACCAGAACCATAAGCGACTTACCTACTACTACCTACCAGTCCAACTGGCCAATGCCAATGCCAATGTCTATAAGATACCGGTAGCGGTACCGGTACCAGTACCAGTACCGGCACCCGTATCTGTTTTCTCTTATGACAAGGCCCAGACTAAAATAAACTACCTCTGTCTCTGTCTGTATAACTTTCATTCTTTCTCATTCTTGTAGAGCAAGAAGGAGAAGGAGAAAACTTCTCAAATCTTTTCTACAATGTAGTCTTCGTTGAACGCACAATAGTGGAACGAGAAGGTTGGTAGGCATGCATGGCATGGCTTGGAAGTGAAGGCAGTGACTACGGCCACGCATGAGAATACAACTACGTATTGTATGCTTTGGCTAGTCACTCGAATAGATAGATGCGTTTCAACGAGCTTATTTGACCAAGAAAAATAATGGGAAAAAACATTGCCTTTTCACGTTTCGTTCCTGTTTATTTATTTACACTGACATGATACTATTATCAGTCCGACGTACACAGACGTATCTCCACAGACTACAGATACAGACACAGACACAGACACTGACTACAGACTCCCAGTCAGCAAAAAAAATCCCCAATCCAAGAAATACATTTAACACAAGAGAACAGAAGACGAGACAGGACAGAGCAGAAGAAGGAAGAAAAGCGAGAAGAAAAGGAGGAAGAAGAGGAGCGGCGAGCAGCTGGCTGAAAGAATGAAAGAATCTTGATAATTTAACTTATCATTTTTTTCTTTCTCACCCTTTTCTCTTCCATCCAACAGCCAAGCCAAGCCAGGAACGTCTCAGTCTCAACGGTACCGGAGTATGATCTGGTCCGGGCTCTCTCGCATATTATATGTACGTATATCTGTATATGTATATAAATATAGCCACCTACATATACTATACCTGTATGAAAGGAAAGCGAAGGAAAGTCATGGGAGAGAGAGAGAGAGCTAGAGCGAGTTAGAAAAAATGAAGCATAACATTTTTCTTACGTACAAACTCATAACAGTGAAATATGGTTTCTAAACAAATAAACAAAATAAGATTC
>JAAXYX010006155.1:0-10046 GCA_036851915.1 Ptenothrix huangshanensis
AAACGTTCTTTGGTCAAATTCCGTTTGGTCAAAACCCAGTAATCCGGCTAATTCCCCGTCCAGCGAAACATATTTCCCGGTAGTATTTAGCAAACTTAAAGACGATTTTCGACCCCGAATTGTAAACAAAAACCTTACATCAATTCGTTCTTTTTCTAGCTGCGCATTAATATCCTCTATAAAGCGCTGTAATTGCTGTCTTGT
The DNA here is from genome assembly GCA_036851915.1 of Ptenothrix huangshanensis. Taxonomy (NCBI): domain Eukaryota; kingdom Metazoa; phylum Arthropoda; class Collembola; order Symphypleona; family Dicyrtomidae; genus Ptenothrix; species Ptenothrix huangshanensis. The sequence continues at coordinate 205 of JAAXYX010006155.1, forward strand.
TTTGCTAACTCGAATTGTAGTAACGTCAGAGCTTGGTTTTATTATTGGTATTCTTGCATCTTCAGCTGTTTGAAATATTTGAAACGGTGATTTCTTGGCGGTATAGTTGATTTCAACCAACCCGATTTCCCATTCACCCTTGGAGCAATCAATTGGAATAGCCAATTTATTAATAAAATTTGAGGGCGAGTTGGCGGGAAAATATTCCAGGGAACTATCGGATAAGTGTTATTAACATTATGGAATTAATTGCAATTCTTCAGCAACAAAAGTACCGATAATCGGTTCTCCCTCTTCGTCTTGAAGATCGTAACACACAGGAAACGTTTTTCGAACGTTTCTTATCGTAAAAATTTCATCCGTAAACGTTTGGTTGTAAGATTTCTGAAATATGTTAATCTTTTTCAAACTCAGTCGAATTTTGTCTCCTATTTTAAATTTTGGTGGTTTTTGCTCGGCTGTTATTAATTTATGGTATAGTTTTCGAAAAATATCTGCAGAATTTTTACTGCTTACGTTTTTAGGTTCTATACCTATCGATCGGTGTACCGTAGAGTTGTAGCTGGATGCAATGTGAGGTAATAATTTTATATACTTGTTGTCCTTGTTAATGTACCACAAACGAGACAACCTTCTCATTACGGTTAAGACTGCTCTTTCCGCAAGCGCAGCTTTGTTTATCGTATGCGTATAATAGTGGGTAATACCATACTTTTCAAACACTTTTCTACACGCTTCGTTGAAAAATTCTCCACCATAATCTGTCTGCAATTTTTGAGGCTTTTCTTTCTTAAACACTTTTTCAAAAGCACTAGCAAGAGTAGGGCCTTTTTTATTTTTTATCGGGATTAACCGGAGAAATTTTGAAAAACCGTCTATAATTAGTAATATATATTTATAGCCGCTATTTTGTCTACTATACTTTTGCAGATCAATCAAATCAGACTGCCACATATGATTCTTAAAATACACTAGCGTACGTCTTGTTGGTACTCGTTTTCTTGCTGGACGAAAAAGGGAATACTCGTTGAGACGTGCAAGTTCCTGTTCTACATTAGCTCGATTTTGCAACTTTCTGCCGGACATAAAAGCTTGAACACCTCCAAGGCTTCCGGCTAAACGCGGGTTATTGTATAGCTTTTTAATATTAGCCATGTCAATGCCGGATGTGTACGACTTTAGACTTGAAAAAGATTTTAGAATGGTTCTTTCCGGTGGATCAAAATCAGGTGAGAAAGGTATTAAAAGTTATACAAGTAGCTCCATAAATACAGCTCTAAACTATGTTTTTATTAGGAAAGACAACTGACGTTTTGAATTTAATAAAGCTGCGTAAAGACGGTACGCAAGCGCAGTTTGGAAAAGTGGTATACGTTTACACATATTTACCGGACGAATTACTTGACCTGGAAGCCGAAGACCCTGACGTAAGTCATACGGATTCCCTGGATGAAGCTATGGAACGTTTAGAACCTGGAGCGATGCTAGTAATAGATGACAGATTAAATGAGATGGGAAATGCATCTTACAGGCGCAAAGTAAAAGCGTTATATACAAGAGTGTCTCATCATGAGCAAATCAGTCCAATTTTGCTTGTTCAAAACCTTTTTGATCCAAATCTTTTAGAAATCACAAGGTCTACAACGTATTTAGTGTACTATAAAAATCCTAAGGATAATTATAACATAGATTTTGTGGGGAGGAATTGCTTTCCTGCTCACAAAGGCTTCGTAAGATCGGCTTATGACATTGCCACCAAAGACAAGCCCCATTCTAAGCTGGTATTTGATTTTTCTCAAACTACACCGGACAATTTGCGACTTCGGAATACAATTTTAATCAATAACGATACGTTATTATTTACACCGGCACTTTGATGGAGAACGTCAAGGAGCACACAGTGTTTCTAGAAAATTTAATTAACTCCTCCGCTTTGCAAAGACGACAAATAATAAAAAAAGCAAGTGAAGAAGAAATCAAAATCCTTTGTGAATTATTTTTAAATATCGAAGCTCTATGTCGTACTAGGAAGGAAGAGAAATGTGTTTCAAAATTTCGACAGCACATTAAATATTTCCAAAAACAACCTCCGTTTAAAGCTGCTCGCCGATATCTTGTTAAACATCACAAAATTCTTAAAACTGTTGCTGCTTCAATTCTTGGAAAACTTCTTGAAGGCGGTCTCGATCATATTTTCGGGTGCCATGTCTAATGTTAAGCTATGGAAGGTACTTCGATTAGAGGAGTACAATAAACTTGTAAATAGGGGAGTTAAGAACAAAGAAGAGGAAATACTGGAAAATGTGGAATCTATTGTGTCTCTACTAGCGGAGTATCAGCAAGTGAAAGCTAAGAAAATTCTCGAATTATTATTAAAAAGTGGAGAGCTAACATGGAGCAAATCAGGTGAAATAACGGTGAACGGAGCAAGAGTTCCTTTCTCTCATATTGCAGATCTAGTTTCCTTTGCTACAAAAAAGATGCGGGTGAAGCGTACAAGTATTCCAGGAATGAACGAATTTCTATTTGCCATCAAGTCGGCAAATATACCTAAGGATTTGATAAGTATTCAAGCTCAAGATATGCTTAATGGAACCGAGCATGAGGACAAGAGTAGTTTATTTGTCTGGAAAAAATATGGAGACCGTTACAAATCAAAAGAAATAATGTAAATTATAGTAGATTACATAACATAATAATACTGTACTTTTTATTAAATGAAATAAATTCTGTCATTTACAAAACTTGCTGATTGTCATAATAGCATATCATAATTACATTTACCTTCTTATAATTATATTGTAAAGTATATATTTACATAGTTTCATTGCATAACTATTAATGCTTCATAAACGCTAATTAAAACAGTTAAACAATACGAAACTGTTATTTTTATCCGGCTTAGCATTTAAAAATTGCAAATTGGACTTAATATTTATAATACGTTTCGGATGTACAATAAATGTGCATTCTGGTGAGTGTAAAGAGTGCTCCAGTAAAGGCTCGTCATCCTTCTCCCATTTGTGTAGAATTATTCTGCAGTAAGGACAAAGCACCTACAAGAAAATCATTTTTTAAAGACAGAAAAAAATTAATTTTAAAATTAATTTTTGTTGAGTTACCTTGTCACTAATTCCAGTGTAAATAAATCCAGCGTCAACCAAAGCCTCTTTGCAAATTAACGATTTCCAGGATTTGAATGTGGAAAGTCTTAGTTCACGATCTTTGTAAATTGTAAAGTCCATTTCGATTCCTTCTATTTAAGTATAACCCCCAAATGCATACACAGCTTACGTATAATAAAAAAGAAACACTTATGCCTGCTAAAGTATACAAGTACAAAGTATTTGATTTATAAGGAATACTATTGTAAACCTTTGTCGGCCTTCTGAGGTGAAGATCCTTACACAAGTATTTGTCTACTATAATTTCAATAACTGTATATCCTAAAGGTATTGTATCGTTCTTATTTAGGCATATATATTCCGTTGGAGAAATAGGAAATGCTGCCTTGTAGAAAATTTTATTACTCTCAGCACAAAAATTACAATCAAGTTCCACAGCTTGCTTCAAATCTATTGCAGCTATACTTAAAATCAAACTAAACAATATTGTCCAAAACAACATTTCGGATTTTCTTGTTACCAAACGCAATCGAGTCAATACCGTTGGGCGGTACTAGAAATCGTTTTGATGTAAAGTTATGAAAGCCAGCGCGAGAAATAGAAAGATTTAAAATGCGCTGGTTTTTTAAACGAATAACATTCATTTGAAGTTTTTCAATTTTTGAGGAATACAGAGCTTTTTTATAAACTTCAAAATTAATGCTTTTAAGAGCACTACGCGTGACACCTTTAGCTCGGAGCTTCTCTGACTGGTCGTAAAACTGCAGAGCATAGCATTTAACACTCAATCCAATAAACTTGCTAATACGTCTGCTACCTGTATCAATCTTAAGAAGACCTGGCTTAGCTTTGTTTTCCTCCGAGTACAGAATGTCGCTTTTGTCCAAGTTTGAAAAGTCGAAAAGATGATTAAGCCTTTGAAAATCGTCTACTAATGATGTCTGGTCTTTTTTGTACCTAATCGTGAGCAAAAAACTATCCGTATCACAATAATTGAGGTACATACGCTCTTTGAAATGCGGTATTAATTTATTCCAAAACATGTCAAACATTAATAGTTTACTTAGGTTAAGAACAGTATGCCCGATTACGTAAGCAACGTCAAAAACTACCTCTGCCTTATTCATCATGAAAACACTAGTCTCGCTATCTATGCTATATCTATCTTTAAATAAAAAAGAATTAAGATATTTTTCAGCTTGTGGTCTGTCTTTTGCCAAATAGCATCTGCTATACGTAGCAGGATTTGTTAACAATTTTCCAAAAAGCTGGTTACACATATTTTTAGCTGCAGTTTTTGTTAGCTCATCAGTAGCGTTTTTCCGAATTTCCATATTACAGTCAATGTAGGGTTTAAATATACATTCTTCTCTAAAGTAAATACCTCGATGCAGCTTTGCTACCCTCGCGCCTAACTGCAAATACAATTGTAATAGCCTTAAATGAAGAACATAATTATACTTGGGAAAAAGAGTATTCACCAGCTTTTCCGAGCTCGTAGGATTTGAGATAATTCCTTTATATTTTTCAATAAGTTCTTGCTGATATTCTGAAAGCTGTGATTGAGAAACTTTCATTTTTTCTGGGCAAATCGGGAACTGGTCTAAGTAGTCATGGAGCTCGTCAGGGATTTCTAAGTCGCACTCAATAATCATCGAATAACCGCAGTTTTGTTTAAACCTTTTTAAGCCTGTAAAGCCATTTTTAGAAAGATCATACAATTGCTGCTCCGTCAACCAGTCAAATCCATCTACTGGTAATGGCTGAGTCATAACTGTAGAGTACAAAGCATTTACATCTAAAAACACAAGACTTTGGCTTTCCTTATTTGGGTCATAGGTTTCTGTACCAGGATCGTTGCTCTCTACATCTCTACAATTTAGTAAAGTCATCCCCCCGAAAGTGCTACCTAAAAGCATTTGAACCATACTTATATCGCTAAGTAGTTCAAGTTTGGCTTTTGTATATTTCAAACAAGCCGCATAGGTATGGCTGGGCCCGCTTACAAAATGATATATGTCTAAACCAAACATATCGTACTGAGTTTTCCTATAATTTTCTAGCACGTCGGCCATTAAAAACACATCAAATTTCAGATACGTCATCATGTAATCTCTGATATTCTTACATTTGAACAATTTGAACACATTTAGCGCGTGCTCATATTCGAGTTGAGTTACTGTTTTGTCTTTTAAACTGCTGTAAAAGTGTTCTATTGAAGGTAACTTTTTTTCATGTAGCCTGTCAAAACTATCTACGTACTCATATGGAAATACTTGTTTCGAGAGGAGAGAGTCGAAATGCTGATTATAATTTTTAAATTCTGTCCTCGTCAATTTGAATCTGCTTAATCCCGTTTTTCGTAAGACTTGAACCTGCTCGTCAAGAGAGCTCATTAAATATTTGCACGGGTCTAAAAACATTACCTTTTTGTTAATCTTTATATAATGAAACTTTTGACTATTTTGAGCTAAAATATCTATATCTGTTATAAAAGGTTCTTTAAAATGTTGAGATAATAGAGCAAAATCAAATTGTGACCCGTTGTAGAAAAATACTGGAATATATTTTCGCTTTTTAAGCTTTAAATTGCAATTATTACAGCACGGAATAACGTTATACCTCTTTTTACTATCTATTGAATGTTCATGATGTCTAACCTTTCCATTAGATTTAGTAAATCGTTCTTGGCAAAAATTGCAAACAGAAACGGAATTAAAAATTTCTTGTTCGTCTTTGCTTAAGTCCGGAATACCGAAATCTATTTCTTGTAAATCCAAACAGCGATCAGCGAGTTGTAAACATTTTTTTAGAAAACGTTTAACGCAATCCTTGCCACAGTATGAATGGTACTCGTAAAAGTTATTAGGACCAATCAGCAGTAGTCCCCATGCCATAGCTTCTAAGTTTTTAACTAAAGGATCATCCGTTTGTTCTACTGTAGTTTCAAAATCCGAAAATATTACCCATTCAAATTGCATTGTTTTATGCCACTGATCAAAAGCAATGTAACTTGGCTCTCCATCTTCATTTTTAGCTGGACACTTTATATTTTTAATACCTAAACTTGAACAAAAATTATTGTGTTTTTCAAATAAATCTTGATTTGTAAATTTGTTAAGGCATAGCCTGCAAAAGATGTATTTATTTTTAAACGGGTAGGAGAGAAACGTGTTCAAATCTAAAATTGATACATAATGAAATAGACCGTTTCTATCTCCGATTATAAGCAAGTCTACCACTTTTGGAAAGTGTAAATACTTAGAAACTCTGCAAGGATAAATTTTTTCACCATCGTGAGAAAAAACTGTGACTGCAATTTTGTTTTTAATTTCGAACTTGGTAATTTTGTGTATATCAACCGGAGGTTTTAGATCGGACCAGTCGTATAACTGGTAGAACTTGGCATAACTGTAATAGTTTTCTTTACCAGTTACTTCACTGTGGTGCAAAGAGCTCAAGACTGCGTAGATGAAACATTCGTCATTATAAGTTTTCACGTTAAGTAGTCCTCGTCTACCCTTAAATACTGAAGGAGTTGCTATGTATCCTGATCCTTTAATAGGAGTGTATTTTGCCACATTAAAATAAAAATTAATGATAGAACTAGTTCTCCATCCTGAACCGTTTTCATTATACACCCCTAGTGTGTTTATTATGTAGCTGCAAGCTTTGTTAATAACGTCTTGAATATAATTTTCATGCACTAGTATAAAATATGGGGAATTGATTGTCGGATGAACAATTTTTTCTGACTTGCTGTCTTCAAGATTAAAATCTAGCGCGAACTGAACCCTTATACCTTTGTAAAAAGCTAAGCACTGTTTAATTATTAAAACTACGTCGCTTTGCAGCTTCTCAAAAACATCAGGAACCGAAATTTCCTCGTCAGCAAACTCATGCATGAATTGTTTGCAAATTCCCCTGTGATCACTTTTTGATATGAAAAATTGTCCTAAAATAGACACCTGCACCCCATGACTCTGCCCAGTCTCGTTTTCTTGCTTTTTGCAATGATGATTTGATACATCGTCAAAATAACCGCAACCTTCTTTACATATATGCTTCTGGTCCGTGTGGACATCTTTACCTCGGTAGCTTGCAAATTCTAACCCGCATGATGGAAAGTCACAGCGAAACTATCAAAAAATAAAACTATGTTTGAATCTGTAAAAAGATACCATACAGCCAACCGAGACTTTAACCGGTTGGCTGTAGTGTATCTTACTTAATTTTTTAAAAACTTACTCGCTTTGATTTTTGAAATCCTTTTGCCATCCCAGTCAAGCGGCAGTTTCAAAGGGTGGAAGGGTTCTCCATTAGTAGGAGGTTAGCGTCTGTTTGCACTTAAAACTTTGAAGCACAAATCAACTTCACTCAAATTGTAAAGGTCTTCCTTTGCGCGCAAAGAGTTTGAATATGATGCTGAAGTTAGAAAAATTGACTCTTTATAAAGGATTCTGAAAAACGTTTACGTTTATGGGAAAATCGTTTGCTACAACTAAAGAACCTTTAGCAAGTACCTAAAAACTCCTTTCTAATTTATGTATGTTTTTTTCAGTTGATGGGGCAAAGTCATGATTTCTTGTTTGACTTCGGCCTCAATTAAAAAACAAGTTATGCAGGGTGGCTACGCTCATGCAGCAGCTGTTTTCGTTTTAATTAGTTAAAACTCTACTCTACAGTCAGCAGACGTTTTTTCCCCATTACTCTCATTTCCGGATTCAGCTCGCAGAATCATATAAATACGCGCTAAAATTCTGTTTTCAATCATCACAACATCTTTATCAGTCTAGCTGTTTACAAGCTGCTTGTGAATTTTTCTCAAAATTTCTTCGCTTTGCGTTTCAACATGTCTTCAAATTCACGTAAGTCATCCGCTCCTGCTGGAAAGGTTGTTCTCAAAGACAGCAATATAATCCGACAACCCGGTCAGCGTCCATTACAACGTCAAAACTTGGGTAAGATAAATGGACAAGAAAATATCAACGAACATTTACAACGTTGTTTGAATTTTGCTACAGACACTGCGTTTCACCAGCCGCTGGCTACGTCCACTCCGAAGAACGTGGAGCTCTATGAAGAAGAGGACGACGAGCAGGAGGAAATTCAAGAGGAGCAGATCGATGATGATCCTGTCGTGGTTCAGATGCGGAAGAAGAAATCAGGAAAGAAGGCACATGAAAACGACTTGACTTCGTTTTCGGTGGAAGCACCTGCACCTAGACAGCTTGGAATTGATTATGCTGTTAATAAGCCTGACGATGTAAACTTTTTCCATGCAAAATATTGCTATGAAACCCCAGATCTTCGTATTCGAAGATCCTACCTTGAAGAAATTGGTAAGTCGTAAATTATGAAATAGAGAGCGGGAATGTTTAATAATTTCCTATTTTCAGGTCACTACTGCCACGTACTTGAGATCAAACGGACAAAAAGTGGAGATCCAATACCGGGAAAACGGATTTCTTTTCCAGCAAGAAGTCTCACCAGTCTTATTGCAAGTTTGCAGTACTTACACGAAGAAATGATGTCTTACTAAATTTAATGAATGTTCTGTAAAATGTTAAAGCATACAAAACCCAAAAAGATAACAAAATTTGTAAAAATTATATGATTGGATGTCTATGAAACAAAATTAAAAAACAATTCGGTTAATTCGAAAAAAAAAATTGAGCACCGTTTGAAGTTATTTCTCTTTAAGATTAAGCAATTCTTATGAATTTTAAAAAGTTGTGTTTGCATAAAGTAAGCAGTTAAATTTAACCGTTTTTGATGAGTATGCACGTGAACAATTTTATATGCAATAATCTAGTACACACACAAAATTATAAATCGTTCTGTACACAAATATACTGTGTTTTTATTTTAGAAAATTAAAACCGAGCTCTGGCGAGCCAATCATGCTCGCAATCCTCTATAGCTTTAATGGAAGTAGTGTTCTCCATGTTTGCAATAGCTGATACGGCATCCCGTAGCCTGTTGTAAATTCCTTCCACAAGCACCGAGTCTGGACAGCGGACACACTCGTACTCTCTTTTAGGATGATTTTCTCCATGCAGATATTGGAAGCACATGGTTTCACCAGTAAATTCCTCCTTCTCGTCCATTTGGCGGAGTTGTAGACTCATGTTCACGGCCTCCCCGGTGGAAATTCGCTCTCGTCCTTTCAGATATTCATTAACCCGATCCTTGATTGGTACGAGTCTAGAACAGAGATACTGACGATGGCTGCACTTCCAAGTATGCTTCAGCTGAACTTGGGATCCGCTAGGATTTGTACGGCTCATGGTTTTACAATTCGAGACGAAAAGCAAGTGTGCTCTCAGTTTGAATTTTCTTGATATTTATACTAAGGACTAAGATAAAAAATTGTGCAAAACATTCTTTCAGCTCACGTTTACCACCTGCTGTTTTTTGTTTGCTTCCGTGACCAGTTTTTTGCCTGCTTCAGCGACCAGTTTTTTGCCTGCTTCCATGAGCAGTTTTTACAGCGTTTAAGACCAGTTTTTTGCCTGCTTCCATGAGCAGTTTTTACAGCGTTTAAGACCAGTTTTTTGCCTGCTTCCAAGACCAGTTTTTTACAGCGTTGAAGACTAACTCGGGTGCAGATGAATTAAACCGAATTTAATAAATATCCCTATTTAAAACACATGCATGTACATATTTGCTAATATTTTCGAATATAAAATTAATTTGATCATATTTTGTCATTAA
>JAAXYX010006156.1:0-10046 GCA_036851915.1 Ptenothrix huangshanensis
GCTTATTATTTGATACGAAACAAAAACATTCCAATTTTCCAAAAAATATGAAACAAGAAACCAAAAAACAGTTTGTATTACTATACTTATAATATTTCTCATCCCTTACTATAATCTATTACGTATTCTTTAGGTTTCAAATACCCAAGAAACTATTTAATTGAAAATACTTAAGCTCACTATAAGAACTATTACTTATCATTAAGCTTACAATTACGTTACGGTAATTTGTACTAATTATACCAGTGTTCAGTGTTTACACAAGATGAGAACACTTTTATGTGTCATTTTTTAATGTTCAATTTCAATTAAAGCTCAGCTAAATAATTATTTATGTTTAATGTAAACTATATATAATTAGATCTTGATTGTCGCAATACCATCTTTGTGTGTGTGATAATATGTTACGGTTAGATCTGCTTTGCGGAGAAACGCGTAGTTCAGTAGATGTAGAAATAGAATACGTAAATTAAGACATGTGATTGTTAGTGTTTTAGATATGACGGTAGTATGTAATAATTAATTGACTTTTTTATTACGTACTCGTTTGATATTCGATTTTTAAGACAGAAAGGAAACAGAAGAGAGCAACTGAAGACATCCTTAATCATGTGTTAACGTTAATAATTATTTATACTGAATGACTACATTATCGATTTTAATTTCAATTCTATTTAAAAACTGACCTTGACCTTTACCTTACGCACTCTCAGTTTCTCTCAGGGTCAATAAAATAAAAGATGAGATACAATTTACCATTTAGCAATTATTAACTAATGAGTAATCAGTGTAGTTCTACGCAATCCAATTTCAATAAGCTTTTATATATGTAACCCAATAGATTCAAGTTCAAACGTTGTTACGAGTTTTTTAATGATGATTAAACTAATGATGATGATAAATTATTGATTCAAATAAAATTTAGTGAGTAGTTAAAATAAAATTCGGAGTCAAAAGCTACAACACAAAATAATTATCTTAGCCTACTTACCTTTATCTGCATCCTCAGGAAAGAATTTCTTGGAAACCTAATTATAGTTGTGCCCTGGTAAAAATTAAGATTCTAAAAACTATTTTAAGTTTTAAGAATAAATTTAAATACAAATCTTGAAGCCTGGTTGAAATTCTACGAAAAATTGTATTTCTTTATTACTCAGTTTATAGTTTGGTTAAGCTTTTTGGAAATAATGTAATTTGCACTTGATCAAACGACAGCAAATGCTACTGATATAACAGAATGCGAATACTTGCTGCTACAAGCATTATTACAACATAATTATAATTAATTGAGTCTCCTGGAAGTAACGAGTACTAGTTGACGAAGTGAATCATAAATTAAAGGAAGACAACAATGCAGCAAATATTTGACCATAGAGTTTTCCTCTCGTAGCTTGCGTTTTGCAATGATAAATAGTTTTCGTATAGATAATCTTACGTTCCACCTACTGAGGTTTTGCTATTTAGTTTTAGTTTTTAGATTCCCTGAAGGACACTACAAAGTCTACAATTTGTAATGTAATTTTCCTAGAATTATTTAATTACTGCACCTTCATGTTCTTCACACTGCGTTGTATCTAAATCTGGTCGCAGTCTTGTAAAAACCGCAGAAAAATTGTCACTGTCGATTATTTGGGGCTTACTTTAATTTGTTTAAAAAGCTTTCCCAAATATTAAGCACCACCTTCTTCGAATGTAATTGTTCGGAATTGTTTGACTACTTGATCCTGCATATCGGTCGCTTTCTTTTTGTATTCCTCTGCTTTTTTGGCATTTTGGGCAACACCTTCACCCTTTTAGAGAAATAAATCAGTAACATCAAAATCAAAATTATATTACAAAGTTCATATGATCACAACCATGGCATTCATAACAAAAGCACTTTTATTTTGATTAATCAAGAAACGTTTTTGGCCGTTACCTTCATATACATTTGCGCAAGGTTAGCACAGGCATAAATATTTCCTAAATCACAAGCCTTGACAGAGTAATCGAAAGCCTTGGCCATATCCTTAGCAAATACATTGTCCACACCAGATATGAACATACCACTCACGTAGAAACAGCACATCCCACTTTTTAATTTGCAACCAGTATCGAAGAACTCGAATGCTTTCTTGTGATCCTTTGCTACAACCTGTGAAAATAGAAAAACAAACGAATTCCATTCATCAAATTTTGTTTTACATCAAAATAATCAATAAAATCAAAATATTTGTTTCATATTAAGTTCTATACAATATTGCACCTGTGAAGTCTGAGATGTCCTCAAGAGTCCCGCATGAAGACAAGCTTCCGGATACTTTAAACTACAACCTTTGTCATAGAACTCCGTCGCCTTCTCGTGGTCAGGTTTGAGGGAACCCTTGCCAGCGAAAAGATAATTTCCGTACTTGAAACACGAATGACCGTAGTTGTACTCGTCGCAGTTGACCTTATATATTTTACCCGCTTTCTCATAATCCTGCTTAATTGCTTCGAAGAAGTCGGCCAATAAATGGCACACTAACGTTCAAGTCAAAATTAAAGAACACAACATTTATTGAAATAACCATTGCATTAAAACATTATTAGGCAATTGGACAACTCAAACATACATATTAGAAATACTTTTGGAGAATGACAAATGACGACTAACCTTCAGGCTTCTTCTCATGATAGCAACCAAAGCGATATTCAATACTTAGATTTTCCAAATACTCTTTGACCTCATTCTCGTCCTTTAAATTGTAAGCCATGCTTACAGATAATAAATATCTATGCTCTAATAATGACTAACGGCAATGCTAAATGACTAGCGAAGGACGGACGAGAATAAAATGCTACGAACGAAGATCAATGTTCAACCAACGCAGCTGGCAGTCCACCCAAATTATCAACTTCAAACTCCAATGCACAATCTCTTAAACGTCAAGTAAGAATTATCATAAATCAGTCGACAACAGTCGACTTCGTTTTTCCTAATTAAAAACCTAGATTTCAAAAAACAATAGCAGCTGCACCCGAAACCGAAACCAATTGAAACATCAAACATGCAACCCTCACAAAAGCCAAAGATGAAGAAGATCCTGGTTTTAAATCCTTCCTTTAATTGTATATTATTCTTCCTGCATAATAAAACAAACAAAACGACAATTAAAAAAACAGTAATTGGTAAAAATGTTTCAAAAATCTCGAAATAAATTCTATTTTTGTATATACTTATTAATTGCTTACCAAAGTCGAGATCAAGATGCCAGAAAGAGTTCGTATCGTTGCTACTACACAAGTTTGGCTCAAATTAATTAGAATATCTACTAGAGATTTGGATCGAATTCGCTGTTTCTAATTAATCAGGTTCAAAAGGATTCCCTTAAATAAATTGATGCCAGCTCAGGTGTGAAAATCAAATGCCGAAACCGAAAGAGGCCAATTAAAAATAGGCAGGCAGGCAGGTCGTTCATTCCATATTCAAAATTCGCACACGCACCACTGCCATAAAGAAAAATCATAGAGAATCTATTTGAAACCAGCAATGTGGCAACTACAAAATTAGCTCTAAAGTAGTCACTGATGATGCTCTACTCCCATTTTTCAGTGACATCGTTTAGTTCCCATAGGACAATAGAAGGCTCCTCCTTTGTTCTATATTTTGACACGGGTTTCCACAGTACCTCAATGAGAATTTGGTTTCCCAGGTATTTGCTCCCACTTTCCCAGTTCAGTGCTTAAATAAAAGAGTGGAAGAGTGAGTTCCGTTGTCGTTGCCGTGCGATATGCATTCGTTATCCGTACGTTTTCGTACACTGGCTAATGTGAAGCAAACGGGAACAACTTACTGCGACTGGAATATTTGTGGAGTAGTATACCAAGAGCCAGTTGCCAGTGGAATGATGAAGAACTGAAGAATGAGGAGCACTTGATATTTTGATAATAAAGAACAAGGAGACTAGACCTGTTTGTTCCTGTTCCTCATCTAATCTCTGCTGTTCCCCTTTTATGCTTGTGTATCTCTTAAGAAAAATCGCAAATTAATTATAGCCATACTATACTCATAATAAAGTTCTAGCTCCTGGTTCTAGTATTAGTTGCCAGTTATTAATAGACAACGGACTGTGACCTACGACCGTGACTCTGTGCAACTGAAAGTTGATCAAGATCAAGTTCACTAAGAATTTAATTGCGATTGCGATTGCGGATCTGACGGACGCAAACTGCTGCGTCTTAACTTGATTCTGGACAATGCTCCTGGCCAAATAAGTCCTGCGAGAGGATCACAGTTGAAAGGTAATGGTTTTTATTTTTTAAGTGTTTTTTTGTGTTGCTGTTGCTTCGACGTTGCTGTGTCGTTGTCTTGTCGTATTCTTTTTTTGTCCGTTTTCTTTGTTTCATATTCTCCTTGGAAGATTGCATTAAAGGGGCATCGGAGCATGTATAAAATTTATTTTACCAAATACATAATTACATTACATGGATTTGCTAGGGAATCCAAAATATTTTTCGAGTGTCGAATTTTACTTTCGGCATTTAAAATATAAAGCTAATGTTTTAATATTTTTCGTTTACGCTGAAACGTGTAGCTGATTGCTGAGAGTGTCTTGAAATTATAGCAAAACAAGATAGAGTAGTAATAACAAAGGACCAAATTGTTGTTGGCTGTTGCCTGAGCTGAGCATTACTTTCATATTTCTCCATTTGTCCTGGTTTCACAACATTAACATTGAAACAATTTAAAAGTAAATATTTCTGAAAGTTCACAGTGATCTGTAGCATAATCTTTGTGTTTGGTTATATGGTAAGCACTGTAAGCAGCATGACACATTTTTATGAATATAGCCAATACTAAGAAAGACGTGGATAAAGAATATTACGCAAGCAATTTGTGTATCTTCCGTTCAAGGAATGAGGAATAATTATTGACACACTAAAAATAGTAGGTACGTGCTCTTTGGAAGATCTGGGAGCTTTCTTTTTGTTTTGCATCAATTAGTAATTAATTGGACAAAATAAACAAACTCTTACTCATTGAATAAATAAGTACGGATAAAATTAAACATTTAGGGTTGACAAGCATTGACCATTGACATTTGAAATTCTATGCAAAAATTAGTGATTGATGCATCTATGCCCTACCTAATCTGGGGGCATTCACTTCGGAATGTTCCGAATACATTAGTCATTCATCTGCATCAGTCTCAGTTTGTACTCAGCGAAAAAATGTACCTATTGCTTATTGCTTATCTTTGTCATGAAATTTAATTACAGTTTTATTAACCATCACTAAATATTGCATAAACACTTAAAACAGGACCATAACACTAGGTTTTCGTGCTAGCCTAAATTCGCTGTCAAAGTCAGCTGTCTGCGCCGTAAAAATTATCTGTTCCTGTATATGCTTGTACGACACTATATATATATACCTCATTGCTGTTTATACAATAAGCGATATACTTAGTACATCCTTTGTATTAGTTCTACAACAAGGCTGTTAAATACTTTTTATTTTTTGGTATGCCCTTTCTATTTACTTTCCGACTGAAAGTTGACTTAGGCTAGAAGTATGGCAAGTGCTCTAAGAATTCATTTGGGCAATATCGCTTAATCAATAAACGTGCACTCTGAGAACTGCTTCATAGATCCCAGGTCCTTTTGTACTTGTATTTCATTCCACAACGTGTAATTCTTCCACAGTACTTCTACTAATGGACATTGCAATGGCATTGGTATTTAGTACTTTGGGTTGATTCGTACTGCACTGCACTCTACTACACTAATGATTTATTGATTTTCGCCCACAACGTCAAAGTCAACATTAAAGTAAGCGTCAAAGGCAAGTCAAGTCATTGAGCCAAGGACTAGGACTAGTTGTAAATCCTATAGGTAGTAATAGTACCGTATTTATCCAGTCGTTTTTCTGACTATTATAAATGCCATTGCCATTATTCTAATAGCTAGCTTTTAGTGACTATTTGCAAGCTTACTTCCCCAGTCAAGAAGCTACGTAATGCAATCGTCGAAGCTAATTTACTAAAGTGAATATCGATCCGTTGAATTAAAAATGACAACCGGGTTCTACTTCCTGGTAAAGCCCCTAGGTAATTTTACACTCGAGTTTGCAAAACCTGCGAAAAGCAGTAATTGTTATAGGTATAGAAATTGATTGGTAATCGCACAATATAAATATTTAATAGGAGTTTGGTTTTGTTAATTATCCTCTTTGGATTTTAGATCATAGAATACTCAACTAAGCGTAGAAGTAACAACGACATAATTACTGCTATCGAAGAAAAAATACAGAATCCCTTGTGTAATTATAATGCGCCATTTCTTGCTACAGTTGATATTAATTTGAAATGAATAATTTGGTAGAAAGGGAATTACATCGAATCTGAAAGGAAGCCTTATTGAGTTTTGCCGTCGCGTAACAGAAACAGGTTCAAACCTGCACAAAGGACTGAAAGGACTTACCGACATCCGTCTGGAAGGGTTCACCAAACTTTGTTCAGGCGAAGCAAATCAGGAAAAAAATCAAAACCAATATCACTATCTATTCTCAATTCTCACAGATTACTGGAGTTCCTCTCCATGTCATCCTTATTTCTATCGAATCAAATCATCTGTCTTCTTTAATCCATTCTGTAATATACCGACTGACTATCTCACCCATGAAAGCATAGTGATGATAATGTTGGTGAAACCTGTTCTTTCTCAACTTATTGACACAAGGTTCCCTCTTCTCAATCATTTCCCCAAAAAGATTAGAAACAAAGCAAACCAGAGCCAGAATTCTGGCAATTTCTGAAAGCCTGAAACCATAAACGTCAAAATCAACGTCAACGTCGACTTCTATGTCATTGTCATTAACATGTGCCAGAAATGTGTTTTGCTTTGTTGTGGGAACTGGCATTTTGATTCCCTTCTACTTCAGTTCATTCATGAGTTCCAATTTTCCAATTCCGCTTTTTTTCTCTCTCTATTTCCGATTCGGAAACGAGGCACAATGTACACATGAGAACGTGGAGAAGAAACTGGGAAACGTGCCTAACGGATTGAACTGACATTGCCTTTGTCATTGTCATTTTGTCAATTATCTACTGTCAACATTCTTGAAGCTTGTAGCATTCATTGGTTGTTGTTGGTATTGACATTGGTATCGATACTGGTATCGATAGCCCTAAAAGTAAAAGTCAACTTGAACGTCGCTGTCACTTGAAGCTGGTATCTCATTCACACAAAGTGCAGTTTGTAGAGGAAAATCAAGGAAGAGTAAACTCTTCGATCAACTTCACGAGCAAACAAACATAATATGTACACACGTAGTATGTCCCTTAAGTTCAGCATCTTTTAACTCAGCTTACCACTAAAATTTTTGTCACACTGATTCTTGTTCTGGTCCTGGTGTTTATAACTATAAGCATCCAAGCAAGACCAAGCAAAGATAAATATAATTGCTAAACGACTTACTTACGATAACGAGTGAGACGTGAAGGTTCCTTAATGGTAAAAGGGTAGAGTTGGGAAATGTCTAAAGAATCTATAAAAACTGGTCTGGTTCTGGTTCTGGTTCTGTTTTGCATAATAATCCTGTCGTAGTTCTTAAAGCATCAGCTGACCGATGAGGACGAGGAAAGTTGTATCTGCCTAACCCTATTCTGCTTGAACAGGTGCTTTAGGTGCCAGACTTTTTTCTGGATTAACTTCAACTCAACACTTACGTATATAAAATAACGAACAGATAAATAATAACACGCAATAATTATGTATGTACCACCCTTGTCTCAGATCTACCTCTGTAATAATCCTACCTAATAGAATAAATATATGTAAACTAAAGTGGGGAAAAACTTCTTGTGAGTTTTTTGCTACTACTTTGTTGATCCCTGTTCAGTTCCTGTTCTTACTGGTGTTGTTGATAGTGATAGTGGTATGAAATTTGTAGTGTCTTGCAATATTGAATTAGATTGGAATTGAGCAACGCTCGATCATTTCAACATTTCAACTTTTTAAGCTGATGTTGTTGATCAAAGTCGATGTCGATGTGAACGTCAACGTCAACGTCAAAGTTGATTTCAAATCCAACGTCAGTTTTGAAGCCAAATTCAAATTCGTATTCAAGCCCAAATCTAAACCTAACCTTTCAACATCAACTCCTCGCCCAAGTCATATTTTTTTTGATGTGTGATTAGTTTTTATGAGGATCATGATCATCATCATTCTATCCCCATGATGATGGTGATCAGGTTGGTCGTACTTACGCCGTGGGTTTGCAATGTAATTGGAGGCATGTTCTTTGGATCGATTTTTTGATTAATTTCGCTCCATGGTTAGTGTTGGTGTAAGAGTTGGGCTTTGTCTTCATCTCGGTTTTATTGGCGTTGTACTCAGGTGTTTATATTTTCTAATTTACATGTCTAAACTTGCCTCGTTGTTAGGTAGTTGGGAAAGCGTATAGCCAACGACAGGTTATAATTACTACAGATGCCCAATCAATCTAATCTGCACCTTGGCTTGACTTCTCTTGCTTTATGACTTTGGCTCTGTGTTAGTCTTCGTCTTGGAGTCGTTGCTGATTCAGGATTCAGGGCAGATGCCCCTTGGTTGCAAATTAGATTTCTAATTAATTAGTTCTAATTTAATTATTGAATTTGAATTGAGCTTTGAGCAAGACTGGGATTAATCTTGCGTGAATAATAATTTTTGATTATGATTGTAGATGTAGATATGGTAGAGTGACTTGAACTTTGATGGCAGATTAGACTTTCAAAAGTTATTAATGCTTAAATTACAGGCTTGACTTGAGGGGACTAAAGAGACTGTCAGTGGAAGTGTGCTTCTACAAGTCTGACTGTCGTTTAGGTATACTCCTATAATATGTACTTGTCATGAAGAACATGTAATTGCCATTTAGATTTATCTCTTGGTCTTGGTCTTACTATTAATATTGCTGTATAAATGCATTATGCGTCGTGTCGAAGGTACCTACTCACCCAGTCGGTGGAGGAAAGATATT
This sequence comes from Ptenothrix huangshanensis, assembly GCA_036851915.1. Taxonomy (NCBI): domain Eukaryota; kingdom Metazoa; phylum Arthropoda; class Collembola; order Symphypleona; family Dicyrtomidae; genus Ptenothrix; species Ptenothrix huangshanensis. Next base: position 8,987 of record JAAXYX010006156.1, read on the forward strand.
GCGAAAGATTAATTTGATTTCCTAATTTTATTCCCTTCAGATTTACACTATTCAACTGAGCTACTGGTAGGTACACTGTGAAAACCGGTGCATCAAAAACTGCCAAAACCTAGTCGTATTTAATGTAATTTTGAAATCAGTCTGCATCTGAAGCTCGCCTAAAATACATCTAGAAATCTAAAGTGCATCTAAAGCGCATCTCCCAGTCAAAGAAGCGTTTTTTGTTTCGCCTAAAATGTATTCTAACTACGTTCATAGCTTTATTAAATAGGATTAGGTTTTTTGCGTATCAGGTATGCATACATTTTTTCTTCTTTAAGATTGGTTAGTTTTTTTTTACAGTGTATTCAGTGAATAGGTGTTGTAGCACTGCCATTACCAGTACCAGTACCAGCATTGTATGAATTGTAGTTGAACCTTTGTCTTTGCCATTGTTTTTGTTTCACCTTGGTGTCACACCTCTTTCTAATTTTCCAATCTAGTGCAAGTGCGATGTAGGCAGAAGTGCGTACGTAATCTGAATAAATAAGATAATGGTCGTATTTCTGATTTCATTTATAATGGTACCGTTGCCTCAATAGCACAATACAAGTTGGTACTACATTCAATTATGTATATCCTTCCAACCGTGTTTGACTTGAACTTCGATCTGATTGGACTATGGGACTATGTATTTACTATAATACTTTTTACTACTACCTATATTATAATAATGTAGGTAATCGTCGTTGAAGGTGCAAAACTTAACACCTTCAGAAAGTTCGAATAGTTTTAAGAAAAAGATGTTAGACTTTACAGTTTACACCTCCAACGAGGACATGTATGTAAGAAGGGAATTACATCTCTTTATTTTATTCAGACTGTATTATTTAGCACAGTTTTTTTAAAGCTGATATTGCAGTTTTGAATTGTGTTTATGCTGTTGTAATAAAATGTTTGATCCGTATAATTTTATTGGCTTGGTGCGTACTTGCGCTAAGACGTAGTATAGCGTCACGGTTATTTTTTGCTCTGATTATGTATAATGTCTGGACACAGTGTGTATAATACATAAACCTTT
>JAAXYX010006157.1:0-10045 GCA_036851915.1 Ptenothrix huangshanensis
CATATACTCACAAAGCGCATACTCTAGAACCTCTATACGACCAATAGACAATTTCAGTTTTTAATTTTTGCATATTGCTATAATAGTTACCTGTATGCCAAATATGAGTTTTCAAATCTTCCCCCGTTTGGGGAAATCAGGGGTCGAAAAACGATGAAACTGCATTCTCCGAGCTGGGTTTCTATATTTATGAATCGATTGAACCGAAACTTTTTATCTCGGTAGAGGACAATAATGTATGAGGACTTTTTTAAAAATGGAAGCGAAACAAATTCACTAACTGTCAATATTTTAAAAACAAAACTTTTACAATTTCCGTCCAATTGGTTTCAAAACAGTTTCAAAGCCACATTTAAAAATTATTTTAACTCCACGAGTTTTTAATTTGACGGGTCCTTCTTAAAATTGTTGGGTATTTTGTGTGCGATTGCAATGTTTCCACTTAGGTAATTGGTGAACACGGCACGGCACATGTTTGAAAAAATTAAACTCATTCAGTTGCTCCACATAATTAGTTCAGCTTTTCACAATTTTTCCGCGACAATCTCAGAGCACACATGGAAAAAGTACAAAGGTACCGTAATGTCGTCTATCTTTGGCATGTTTTCAACTTTGAGCATTTGTAATTCAATACCAAAAGCATTTTGAACCTATCAAACTGCACGTAATTTAGGGAGTGTAGCTGAAGTTTTTTTTTAAAAAACCACCCCAGAAATGAGGATGAGGGCCTCATCCTCATCATGAGGATTAAAAAAATTAAAAACTTACCTACCTGCCAAATTTGCTGTGCAAAGTATGTAACTTTGGCACCTAGTCTTTAACATAGGATGCCAAAGACAGACAAATTCTCACCTTACCCCTTAAAATGAGCGCCATTTGCATTTTTCTTTAAAATATTGCCAGCATAGGCTGCCAAAGTTTAATTGAAAGGTGGAAAAATGAGGTTTAATGGCAGGCAGAATAAGTGGGTCATAGGTCAATCATTTTGACCATCTTAAACTATCCAGGAACAGGAGAATCAAAAGGGGGGTCAAAATTCATTCAATATAGAACTGCAGAATACAAAAATTAATTGCACACAACCATTTTGTCATCACGCTCATTGCAGGATTCTGTTGTAATACCCATATGATTTTTTCTCTTTCGAATAATGTACGGTTGTAGTGTAGTATGAAAGTGGCCTACATATACATACCATATATCTGGGTATGAATCTCATGCAACTTTAGGTGCAAAAGTTGGGCATTTGCCAAACATAGACGACTAGACGGTACGTAGTTTAATAACTAAATGTGCTTGCCATTTAATTCCAGTATCTATATTTATTCTGCGAGATGGATAAGCATTCATCCAAAGTGACCTTTGGGTGCGTTTTGGCACCAATAATCAACTTGGGTTCCACAAACTTTGACTTGACATTACAAGCATGTACCTACTATCTAAATGTAATCCTGCTTCACTGTGCTCAAAGCATTTCTTTCGATTCAATTCGACTCTTTAATTTTAGTGACAGTGTACTATCTGTATGACCAGGACTATAACGCATAATGGCAAGTGGTAATGAAATGGCGTCTGGGGAGATAAAGATAAGTTGCAGTTGATTAAAAAAAGGGGAAGATAATGCTATCATGTAAATCCAAGTTGATTTGAACGCTAGACAGTTTTCCGTAAATTGACTCCGTGCTTGACCTTAGTGCTTTACAATCCTGCTTGTAATTATATCTATTATTACATCCTGCCTTCAAGCTTAAAGTAATTATGACATTATGTGTTATAACTTGAATTAATTATAACGTATTAAGGAATAATTGAATGGTTTATAACTCGGTGCGCTTATAACTTGAGGATCTTGTTCTGGAATCCCTTCTAGCATTTGGCTTTAGCATCAGGTCACACATAAAATTAGACAAATGGACACACGTATGATGAGTGCACCATTTCTAATCGTAAGTCATGGCAATTTTTATAGGTAGGTATGTTGGTTGGATAAGTCTACGTGTAGGTAGGTAGGTTTATGCGAAATATTTCAATAATGCATAATGAGACATTCTAATATTTTCTGCCGGCGTCTCCGCTGACAGAAGAATTCAAGTTAGTCCCTAGCTCGATACAGGTTTATTCATGTGTAGTAGAAAGAAATGCTCTCTTCGAGTCGCAAAACTGAAATAGCTTCGCAACGTAGTCAAATACCTACGAAGGGTGTGTATGCAATTACACTTGTACGTATGTAAGTGTTTGGGAGGAGCGGCGTAGGATAGCTCAAAAATGCTTGCGAATACAAAAAATCCAAGGCGCTTAGAGTGCACCTATATTTTATGCGATTGTTATCGCGTAGGTAATTACCGGAAGTTGATTATCTCAATCCTGCACTCCTCGTTACACTTGCTAATTCCATTTTTCAGAGTCTGGAGGGATGGGATGGTATGGTATGCCTGCATGAAATGGTGCTGCCCCATAATGACAAAAATCACGGTTACAACACAAATCTGTAGTAGACAAGAACAAAACCACAATGGCAAAGTATATTAGAATCCTTACAATCCCAGTTTCTAGAATTAAAGCTAGGTTGTTGCCTTGTTTAAATTGGACCTACGATTGTACTTGAATGAATGCCGAGTAATGCCGACAGAGAAGTCAGAAGTATAAAATTAATTGTGTATCTGCCTAAAACGGCAGGGGGCTATCTGTTTCACCGCCAGCATTTGGATGTGGACGCTAAATATCGAATACTACCTACGCAATGTAGGACTTATAATCGCTGGGCATGCAAAATTACAAATGTAGGTAGGTAGGTACTTATATGTAGTTATACAACTCCAGGAAAACGAATTGTACTGTGCATATGGTATTAAAAAGTGGACGTGGGTAGACCGTTATGGAAGTATATGCAGGCAGATGCAGAAGTCCTTCAAGTCTTCCCTAATCATTTGTTTGAAGCATTAGGTATGAAGTAGAACGAAACCATGTATGTACACTCTCCGAAGCGAACTTATCTCTTACTCATCTAATACACGAAAAAGTTAATCCTTGATTGGTGCATTTCGGAGAGTGTACAAAGCTAAACTGAAACAGTCAAATTCACTATTGAAGATTATTTATTTATTACAGAAATGTTAATGTTTTACGTAGCATACTAAAATAAACTGTAGGCATGGCTCTAATAAATCACGTTTAGCTTGCCTTTATGTACACTCTCCGAAGTCGAAATCTTAAAAACAAAATAAAACATTATGAGATTGGTTTTTTAGGATTACATTTTTTTCAATTAGATGAGTAAGAGATCAGTAGCAGATGAGTAACAGATGTCTTTAAAATCATTTAGAGATGAGTCGGCAAAACTTTTCTTGAGATGAGTTTTTTCGATCTAAAGATTTTGTCTTATCTTGATAATGTTCATTTAAATCATCTCTTATGAGTTAATCCTGAAAATCCATCTTAAGATGAGTAACAGATGAGTAAGAGATATGAAAGATGAGTAAGAGGTAGGAAAGATGAGTAACAGATGAGTGACAGGTGAATAACAGATGGGTTGATTTCCAGTATTGCCATTAGAATTCTCTGATTCTCTGCAATGCTATTGTTTTAACACCCTCATCATTTTTTTTACAAAATCATAAATTTTTATCGTCTTTTTCTAAAAGAAAGTTTGCCATTGTGGTTTTTGCAAAATCTGTGTTGCAGCACAGCATGAAAGACGTACTAGTAGCCAGTAGCTAAACCATCCTGGCGCAGTAGAGTCATGTCATATCGTTAGTTTCATCGCTCCCTTTGTCACCGTCACCTTAATATTTACTATGGGGTGAGGGCGAGAATGGTAAGCGGCGAAACTATTTAAGTAGGTACATACCTATTTCCCTACGTGCATATACATACATAGAGTCACTAGACGCAACTTATAGATGTGCATTAACTGCCAATTACAATCCGTTTCTTCATTATTCCAATTTCAAAATAAAATTGTTCAGCGATAACATCCAAGAAGTGCAACTAAATAAAATAATACAAAACTCGTTCAAATATTGTCCCATTAAACAAGTAGACTTTGAAATCAATAATGCAGCCATGTTCCTAAATGTAGGAAAATGGTACAAAAAAATCAATAAGGATTTTCATATTCTCGCCACAACTATTTCAAGTGTCATGAATTTCGCTGTAACGAAAAGAAAATGAAAATGAAGGTTCCAGCAAAGGAAAAATCAGGAATTACTATTGAAATCGTGGCTAGCGTTTAAAATAAACGAGAAAATACAAATCCTTCACATCATTATTTTGTGTTTAGGATGCACCTGAAATTGTAGTAATCCCAGATCCGGATCACTCGGGTTGAACTGTAGTTGAGGTAGTACTTGAAGTAATAGTAGATACACTCTCCGAAATTAACCCATCTCTTACTCATCTAAGATTTGCAATCCAGGATTATCTTTGTCGTTGATATAAGATGAGTAAGAGATGAGTGAGAGAGCGAACGTTCTTTCCCTCGCGCCCTCACATTAAACATCATTAATTTTCGTTACTAGTCTTCTTTGTCAACGACGACTTATTCCGCAAAGAATCACAACTGATTTGTTCCATTTCTATTGCATTTATTCGCAGCGTCCATTCCATTTCCACATGATTGTAATCTCTCTCTTTTTCGTCTAGGCTTACTTACATTCATCAACTGCTGGAACGTGAAATGGGCAACGTTTGTGCAAGACTTTTTCACGTATGCCAAACTACTAGCTCTGGTCATCATAATTGCTACTGGAGTTTACCAACTTACATACGGTAAGTCGCTTTTGATTTTAGACCTCCTTACTCCTTCGTAAGTCAATATCGGGAATCAAGGTATTAATCTCATTGCAACTGCAAACTGCAACCGCAATTATCAATACAATACAAAGTAAGCCAGCAACAAAACATAATTTATGCAACACATACAGCTTTGTGTGCTGAATGCACTGCAACGGTGTATCTGAAAATCAAACTGTAATTGGGCTACGACAAGGGTGAAGAACTTTGAGCGTGCACTTTGATTCGAAAAATATCGATTATTATTATTGACTTATTTAACTGCACAGTTCCCTAAAATAGTGTAGGACAAAAACGGCAACGCATTACATCACCTAGTTTTTTTTTAAAATAAACTCTTAAAATTTAAGAAAAAAGGATTGAGTGGGATGCGTTGTTTATTGTACGAAATTTGACGACTGTCGTTCAAATCAGCAAATGGTTTAAGAGAGATCTACAAGAACAACAACTTTTCAAGAATATAAAAATAGGTAGTTCTACTTGCTCAGATTTTACTACCTACTTTACGACTTATGACTTTACTACAAAATTGCGGAGACATCGGGTTTCTTACTATGCATTGTGTTAAAATTATGCAGGTATACAGGAGTTGTCTTGATTCTGGATAAAATGAGACGTGGCATTATATATTATATTAGGTACGTATGTAGTAATATCTTCATTGAATAATTTAATCACCTCTGACAGTGCTGATTTATTGAAAAATACTACCTCATGCATTTTTTCTTAGTGCCCTAATTGTGTTCCGATAATAATAACTTCTCCTATTACCCTTCGACTTTATTATAGTAATTTGCAGGGTGGCTGATGTAAAGTGATCCGAGTTCATAACACTGACAATAATGCGATAGTTAAGTAGTATTAGAATAGCAAGTAATCTATCTTGAATAAAATGCTTGCTGCGTATATCAAATCTTTCAATTTTAATTATTGTCTTCATCAAAATTGTGTACAAGGAATACAAATAGGTATATAGATTTTAGGCATGTATATCGAAAGTCGTGCCCTAATTATTTTAAGAAGCTAGAAGATTTTGCATTGTGAATGCTAAGTAGGTACAAGATAATTGTTTTTAAGTCATGGGTGTGTTCGTGAAGGATCATCCAGACAGAAATTGACGATTCATTCCTAATGGCCAACTTTGCTCGCCCTATAATTTAGTTTAGTTACTAAAAAATAGAATCAAGTTTAACATTAGGTTGCATAAAATCTATCTGGTATAAATTTAGCATTCGTCAACTCGTTCCTAACAACTTTTACACATTGCATGAGATCGTTTAAATTTTGGTCTGGAAAAACTAGAGGCTCGGCTAAACTTGTCTCGTTGACCGGTTTATTACATCATCTTCTTATTTTATCAATGATGTGTCCATGCATGCGATGTAACGTGATCGTTGACTGTGGCTGTCTAGAATCAGATCGAAGTAAAAAAAAATCAACATTTTCGGCGTGTGTTATTTGTAATTCATACCTTGCTGATCCTGGCGCGATGACTAATACTAATACGATTCGTGCAAAACAGACTTGGGCTCATTGTGGAGTTCTTTGCAGAAAGACTTCGACTCCAACGCACGAGAAATCGCTGTAGTCATTGCATTTTTGTTGTTCAGGTCAGGTAGTATCTATAAGCAAGCCACTACATTGGAGCAGGAACGATACGATCGAAGCGAAGTATTGAACAAAGAGTTGTGGGTGCGACCGACCGAATTTCCCAGCTCACCACGCATTTCACTGTAGCATGCCATTGCATCGGAATGAGACTTGGGCTTGTGGCTGGAGTTGCATGGAGTTGATGTTGGTATGTGTCGTCCTCACATAGAACATCAATACCAAGTTAACGAGAATACTTTGATGGATGGATGGTTTTCAATTGCCTTCACCTTTCTTTCACTATTGTAACCAGGACATGCTTTGCAGCAATGCTAGTCCAAGTCCATATTCAACAAGCAATTATTTTAGTCATGAATGAATTCACTTTGGCTTTCCATTACTAACTGCAAGGAAATCAGTATCACTTGATTAGTATGTCTTTTCTTCTCGTTAGTTATAATTCGAACAAAGTTAGTGAAATAATTAGGGAACTGTTTTGCAAAACCAAAAATCAAGCGTTTTCGAAATCTAAAATACCGTAAAACTTCTAATTATAGCCCCGGCTACCATTGGAATTATTGACTCTTCACCCCGACCATCTTTACGGTTAGAGGCCGGCTATATTTTACTAACTTCAAAGTATGCGGAGGAAAATGTTTTTAATTTATGTGAATCTTTATTGCTCAATGTAAATTACGGAAAAATCACTATCAACAATAAGAATTTCATTTAGTAGCAGCTCTTCATCTTCTAATTCATTGTCTATTCTGAATGTCTTGTTATTAACCTTTTGGGCCCGAATGACTCATATTTGCGTCAATGTAAATCCCATAAGGCACCATGTTATTTTTCCTTATATAAGCCGAGCCCAAAAGGTTAAAAATGTCTCGACATTTAACATCTTTAAGTCAGCTCGCCAGGGTTTTCCTTCGATAAAACGCAAAATATCTGAACCTTCCATCAAATATTAGAAACCTCACACTTTGAAAGATTTGTTAAATAGTTCAGTCGGAAAGCTTTCACGCATCCTTTTCCCATTTTGTAATAATTACTACTGAGAAAGCCTTTGGGCTACCACCAGACGTATACCCTTTGCAGCTACAGGATTCATTCCATGAATTGTTACTTGACGCACACTCTGCGTCATTTTTTTTTTTATTAATTCTCGTGGTGCTTATAAACCCTACCGTACAACATAGATGATTTAAGTTTAAAGCACGGCATTGTGAACAAGAGCCGATTATCATTCACACACCAAATATTTGACACCGGCTATCTTCAGAGTACCTTTAGAGGCAGGCTATAATTAGAAGCTTTACGGTACACTTTCAGTGATCATTCGTATAGAGCTAGAGATAATTATACATAGGTACGAAGATACCTAATTATAAAACCTATCCCATTGAGGTTGCACATGCTTGGGAGAACAGGCTCATACCTGAAGCCTGAAATGAAAGTGAAAGCGGGTGGTGTTATAAAATCAAAGTGTTTACTTAACTCATGCAATTACCAAGTTGTACTATAATCAAAACATTGCACTGGTTTCATGTAACTAATGGCTTATTTTAATCAAGCCGCCAGCAAAGCCAAAATGTATTTGTTGCATAATTGGGTGGAATTACGTTCTGTAGTTACGTTCTCTTACATGGAATATTCGCAAAGAGTTTTTTTGATTTGATTACGTTTACAAAATTCATGTCGGTGTCATTGCTAAAAAGCATTTTGTGGTTTTCTAATAGGATACACGGAGTATTTCACATGGGACTATCCTGAAGACTACGAACCGAGTATAACGAAAGTGGCACTGTCGTTTTACTCGGGTCTATTTGCTTACAACGGATGGTAAATTTATAGATGATTTTATACGTAACATGTGTGTATGTTGACGAATCGTATGCCAAAGTTTGGACCCAACCTTGATGTAATAAATTATTATGCTATTATGTATCACAGGAACTACTTGAACTTTATTATTGAAGAACTCAAAGACCCCGTAAAGTAAGTGAAAATAAATTTTCATTGTTTCCAATCGTACATTATTCTTTTAAATCTAGAAAACTTTTGTAAAAATAATGTTATTGTTGTCTACACACAGGAACTTGCCCAGAGCCATTGGCATTTCCTGCATTCTCGTCATGGTCGTATACGTACTAACGAATATTGCATTCTTTACCACTCTGAGTCCAGCGGAAATATTGGGTTCCGAAGCCGTTGCTGTGGTAAATTTGGATTTTCAATTCTATCAACATTCAAAATGGTTTAAAGTCAAAATTTTCCCGGTTATGCTATAACTTATTATCCTCCTATAACTTACTGACACTTAAGTTATGTTAAATATTACCGATTTACGTATATATACTTTAATATTCCCGAAAAGACTTTAACTTAAGTGCGCATCATATCATCTTCAAGTTTTTTGCTATATACTCACCTATGTACATTAATATAAACAGATGCGATCAAAGGCCATTCTATTTATATCTTACGATAGACGTATTTCTTAATTTGTGAATGCCGAAAGCCGATAGTTAGTCGTTTAACTCAATGTTTGTAAATTATTGCCTTCCTAAACGTTTAATTAGGGCCATTCGATGTGCCATGGGTTGATCCTGACTTTGCACACGTGATTTTTTTCCTTCCAGCTAATTGGGACTAGGATCCTTTTGACGCTACAATTATTGGCATTCTAATGTGTTATTTGCTCATATGATTGTAATTCTCGAGGGTCGAGGATTGTTAGTGTATACCGTGTGAGCTAGTACGTAAAAGAATTATCACTTCCCAGTGTGTGGACGCTTGTGAGCTTGTATATACAGGCAACGACTGTCCGTGGGGCAACGACTTGCCTCTTAATTTACTAATTGACCACTTAGGATTCATGATGCCTTACTCCAACAAGTTATCAGCAACCAGCAGTGTCATTGTCTCATCCAAGTCCACCTATTAGTATTCTGACAAGCTAGTGTCTAAGTCAAAAGTAGCTCTGTGTATCTATTTTTATACATATACGTAATATAATCCAGTTAATTTTCATTTTTCACGATAACGATGCATAGGGAGTCCATAAATATGATGAAATAATTGTACGCGTATGAGATATATCTTCCAAAATATTGTAATTAATATTAGGTAGTTATAAACATTAGAATGAGTGATATCACTCAAGGAGTTTGGTAGCAATGCCACTTTATGCACGTGAACCAATATCTCCAGTTGTAGTTGAACATATCGACGATACAATCGTTACTCACACACAGTGACTCAAATTAATGGTCAAAGTAGTATGTAATACAATACTACACGCATTTTATTAATGTTGTTTTATTTATGCAGCCCACATGCCCACATCGCGTGGCATGATCAACTATTAACAATAGCCCTATTCATTATTTTTTCTACGCGTTATAGAGCTAGGCATTATAACGCCAAAAGTGGCAGAATAATGAATGCATCCATAACTAGGCGTTATAACGCTTCCAGTTGCTATGATTGCACTTAATTGAACAAATAAAATAAATATGTTCACAAACATTTCCTTTACAATAATTTCAATTATTTAAAAACAATTTCATAGTGATACGGGTAATAAGCCGAAAAATTGAATATTATAAACTTAAACAACGACTAAAAATCAACGATTTTTGCAATGTTGTTGATTCATTTT